>SNSD01000035.1:0-140906 GCA_004522665.1 Venturia nashicola
TAACTTTACCTAGAGTAGGGAAGTCAATAATTACTTATTAAAGATAGGGAACCCTAAGTAGATCTAGATAATCTAAGCGAAAGCCTCTCTAATATCGACTCGGACGGAATTAGATATAACGAGTACCGTAGAGAGTCCTAATAATAGGATTGGTTTAGAACTAGCTAGCCTAGTAGAGCCTAGTATAAATATTATTAAGAGTATTAAGGGTAAATAACTTTATACGTAACCTTAATTTAAGTACGGAGCTAGCTAAAGTCGGTAGGGTAGGAGAGGCGGAAAGGGAGCTAGAGGGTAATATAGATAAAACTAAAGATAAAGTCAATCGGCGTATAGCTAACTAGTTAGGTAAAGACGGAGGAGATAGAGATAGTATAGAAGACTAATATAGCTAATTATATCTAGTATAAGTATAAAAAGTAGTATTAGTAATAGTATTAACTAGGTTTAACGAATCGACCCGGTCGAGTTAAGAATCGGGATTTAGCGTAGGTAGTATTACTAAGTAGTAAGTACTACTAGTACTTTTATATAGCGATAAGAGTAGTATAGTTAGAATATTAGGGTCTAATATTTAATATACCTCTAGTGAATTGATCGAATTACTACTTAGAGTAGTAATATTTACGACTATTAATATCTATTCTCGTTATAATAGTATCCCTAGCTATATTAGCCTCCTCCGCTAATTAGGACTTCTATAGTATTCTTATCGACCGCGTCGATTTAGATTCTAATAAGTAATAAGACCGAAATATACTTAAAACTAACCGCCGTACTATATCTAAACTTACCCTTAGATATAAAGTTAACCAACCCGCCCTACTTCGGCCGCCTTAATACTATAACTAATATAACCAAACTACCCTCGAGCTTAAAGTAGTCTAACCCTACCCTTATCCTCCTCGGCCGAACGAATAAGCCGTATAGTATTAGCGAATCTAATACCTATACTACTAGTATCGGCTTATCTAGTACCTCTACCTATAAGGTAGGTCGTAATAACTCTCTATATCTCGAACGTACGTATTACTTCTTTAATACTAGGTACTACTACGTCTACTACGGCCTAGTATATATTATCCTTATTATAGAACTATCCATCGAATATAGGTATACCGGCGATATAACCGAGGTATAGGCGTACCTTATTAAAGTCGTTAGAATAGAAAGTTACTAATACCCTAGTAATCCTATTATAAGTCGCCTTCTCCTAGCAAGTAAGGTATACTCTACCGGTAGAGCCGTAGTAGCGAAGTAGGACCTTCTTAGTATACTCGACTTCCTTTTGGCCCTAAGGGATCTATATAGTAACGTTAGTTATAGAAATTCTAGAAAGGTAAAGGAATCGACCGGGTCGATCGTTATATAAGACGAACCTAATAAGACTAGCTAATACTTACTCTAGCCTAAGGCTAGTAGTATTAGAACTTTAGGTAATAAGTATTAGGTTTGCCGACAATATCGGTACCGCGAATAGTAAGGTAGCTAATAGCCCTAGTTATATCGAGGTTGTTATATTACTTTACCGTTTATATTAGTATATTATTAGTTATTATATTATATAGGTATATAAATACTAACCTCTTTGGATGGTTTTGCCTTTATTCTAGTACTATCTACGCGGAGATAGATAGTAACGGCGACGTCCGGGCCGTTACTTACTATATATATATATTAATATAGAACCGAATGTTAGGAAGAGTTAACTTACTTTTAGCTAGGTTAATAGTTAAAGTATAATTAAAAAGTTAAGTAAAGTAGATAGCTATAATATATAATATTAGTTATAGGAAGAGAAGGTATATATACTAGTTAGTAGCTTATATTAGTAGTAGCCGATTACCTAGACGAGCTATTACTTTCCTTTTACGTAGCTAGTTACCTAGTAGTTATAGCGTAATTACCTAGTTAGTAGTTATAGTAAGTTACCTAGATAAGCTATTACCCTTAATTCGAACTATTATAGTAATACTAAATTTAATAAGCGGTAGCAAGAAACGGTAGTATATAGTAGTAGGGGGAATTGAAGTTGAGTTTAAGAATATTTTTAATATAATACTACTAGAATATATCCTATCTAGCTCTATTTTACTACTATACTATACTTACCGTAACTAGATATATAGGAGAAGTCCGACTGATCGATCGATATCGCCGCTACTCTTAACTAACTAACCCTCCTAAAGAACTACCGGAAAGACTATATATAAGGTAAGAGTAGGTTGATAAAGACTCTATAGGTAGTAGTAGTAGTAGAACTTATAAAGTAATAAGAATCGACCTAGTCGATTCTTAGAACTAGAGTATACCTACGCTACTATTACTCTCTAAGCTCCGACCCCGTTCCCTTATCGATATAAGTATAATAGGATATCTAGATATCCGGTTATTATATAGTAAGACTAAGATAGCCGGAGTAAGCCTTGAACTTATATTCGGGTATATAAGTATATTTAATATATTTAATTAGAGGCTCTTTCTCTTTACCCTCTCTCTTAACTTTAATATCCGGATCTAGTTCTTAATATACCTAATAAAGTTTATAATTCGGGGCTTCGAATTTATAATACCTAAGCGGTTAAATAAAGTTAAGATTAGGTAGGAAGGGAGGTTCTAAATCCCTCTTCGTTAGAGGTCCTATAACCGCTTTATTATCCGTCGACTTTTTAAACTAGTATTATAGAATCTTAATATCGATATCGCTATTCTCTAAGAATAACTAAAACGTAAGGACCTCTTTCTCTTAGCCTTAACGGAAATAGTAAGTAATAGCCTAAGCCTCTTAACTCTTATTCTACTATATCTTACTAAGGATAACTATATTACTACCTTAGAGATTGATACTATAGCCGCCTACGCCGGCCGTAATAAGGAAAATATAAGCTTAGTCGCTTTTTACGTTAAACTCTACTATATTACGGCGTTAGGTACTAGCTCCTACTATACTATTAAGTCGTAGGATTATTATATCCTATTTTAGTATATAAAGAAGTACTTTAAGGATATCGAGCTATCGAAGATACTATAAGAAAATAACTATATTACTACTTAGGGCCTACGTAAGTAGTAGTCGAATAAGGTCTATAGCTTACTTAGCTCGAGGGGAGTCGTTAAATAGGTTTATACCCTCTCCCTTAATTTATTATAGCTATATTTATTAGCTCTAGGTATTATTATCCTAGCTAAACTCAACGATCTCTCTTACGACCCTATTAGCTATATTCGGATTAGAAGCTATTATATCCGGCTTATCCCTAATAGAGCTAGTATTATTATCGTCGTCTTTATCCTCTTCCTCCCCGGAATCGACCTGGTCGATTCCGGTACCCTCCGCCTATTTACTAGGGCTAGGATATTTAGTTTTAGAATTAGTTCGGTCTCCCTCGCCTTTAATAATATCTTCTTAGCTCTTAACTAGACGTCGCGTAGCTTCGTTACTCGATATATTCCTCGCGTCTAGTAGTAGATATAGCGTCTATATCTAGGTACGTAAGGCTAGACTAATACCGGTACTCTTATTAGTAGAGCCTAGGTTTTTATTCTATATCGCTATAATAGCGATATGGTAGGCTCTAGTAAAGAAATCTACCTAATCTTTCTAGGTTTTATTAAAATCGGCTAGTAGTACGAATCGTACGCGACCCTTAGATTCTAGAAGATTAGATAGTCGGGCGAAGTAGAAGGCCTAGAGGAAGCGCTATATAACTAGGATTTTAACCGGGTCGATATAGTTACCTAATATAGTACCGTCCCGGTTATATATAGTAAAGGTCCGGATTACCTATATATAGGAATTAAATGGGTAGCCCTTTATATAAGTAAATAATCCGGATAGGTCGTACTACTTATTATGCGTAGGCGTACTAGAGAGGACGATAGTAGCCTTAATATAGATTCGCCTTAATACGCTATACTTACTACCCGACTACTTATTAACTACCTAGCCCTCGTCGAGGACTAATAACTTAAAGGGAATACCTATTTAGCCCTACTACCGTAACTCTAACGCGGAGATATACCTTAACGGGAGAGGGGGCGTAGCGCCGGGATTCTCTTTTATAATAGTATAGTAGTTTTCTACTTTTACTATTTAGGAGAGGAGGTACTTACTACCCGACTATATAAACTCGTACGAACAAATAATAATATCTTTCCTAGTAGTATTTAGTTCGTAGGCCGTAGTTCTAGGGTCGTTGAGATAGATCTACGAGAGACCCTTTCCCTATAAGAATAAATTAGTACTATAACTAATCGACCGGGTTAAATTACACCTATATCCTTAAATATACGATCTATAGTATCTATCTACGTAGATATAATAACGGTAGGGTAAACGATTAGAGATATTCCAGGCTAATCTTTAACTTTATATAGGGCGAGGAGGGCGGAGATAGTCTTACCTAGTCCTATCGGGTCGCCTATAATCCCTCCCCGAAATATACTCTCTATTAAATATAGTAACTTGGTACTACCGATAAGCTGCCACGGATAAGGTTCTATAGTAAGGTATTAAGGAGGAACTATTAGCTAAATATTATTAAGGGATTTAACTAATACGGACTATTCGTCGCTAAAGTAATCGGTAATACGATATATATTCTTATTAGCTATTATATAGTCCGGCCTATACTACCTTATATAGGAACCCGTATATTTCTAAGCGAGCTCCTTATACTTCTCTTAGATGGCCCTACTATATATACTAACGGGCTTTCTAAACTTTCGGAAATAGATTACCTTATCCCTACCAAAAGCTTTATAGGCTACCTTACGTCTAAATAGAGTAGCCTCGATTTTATCTTCGGACGTACTTTAGTCGGTTTCTTTATCTTCGGATTTAGTTTCTATATCTTTACGATAATTAGGGTCGTTATCGTCGTCTAACTATATCTCGAATCCTAAGAATATTAGATCCTTAGTAGTATCGTCTATTAGTAAAGCGAATAGTCTATCTAATTAGTCGTCGTTATCCTCTTCTATTAATACGTATTTCTTATTAATCGTAGCTATTCTCTTAGGTCGGTAGGTATCTTTAGTCGGAGTATCCGGGTCTACTACTATTAGGGTATTAGCGGATAGCGACAAATCGACTGGGTCGATTAGAGCGAGAGGGATTAAGGGAGCGCTAGCCTCTACTTAAGGTATAGGACTACTAGTATTTATTTAAGGTAGTAGGCCTATAACGCTTACTATTTTAGTAGTATTAGAAGTATCGACGACCGGTAGGGTAGTAGCGTTAGGCGAAAGTATATAGCTAGAGTCGACCGGGTCGACGCTAATAAGAGGGGTAGAGGGAGTACTAGTAACTACTTAGGGCGCGGGACCGGTAACTCCCGCGGTTTTAGTAACGCCGGAAGTATAAATAACTAGTAGTAGAACGGTAGCGTTTAGAAGAGGTATATAGGCGGAATCGAGCGGGTTAATCTAGGCGACTAGAGGAGTATAGTACGCTAAAGTAATTTATATTAACCCGTGGTATCCTTATATACTACTAGTAACGGAGTATTATATACTAAAAAGGTATCTACTAGGTTAAATAAGCTATATTATTTAAGTAAGTCGCCTTTCGAGGTAGGCTATTCCGTAGCGCCTAGTATCCTTATAATTAGATATATCTAGCTATAGAATATAAAGGGCCTCAACCTATTAGATTAGGGTAGTAAGATCTATAAGGACGGGAAGACTTAGAGATAGTAGTAAGTACTATAGTAGATCGAGAATATAAAGCTAGTAGAGACTTTATTAAGTAAAGCCTTAGGCTACTATACTAGCGTGGATACTAGTATAAAATAGGTATAATACGGTATATAACTCCGCGTCGGGCGCTAGTAGGGATTACTAGTAACCCGGAACTTAAAGTAATAGCCTATCCTTAAGAACCTTCTAGTAGTAATTTAAATTAATACTAATACTTACTAGTAAGTAGTAATCGTTTTAGATTACTCTATATTAAATACTTACTTATAAGTAGTAATCGTTTTAGATTACTCTATATCAAATACTTAGACTACTAATACCAACTTTAGTTTTCGACTATATATAACAATACGTATTATAGTAGTAAGGAAACGTAGTACTAGGGAGCTAGATCCCGATACTAGTAAACCTTTTAGGAAAGATAAAAGGGAGCGAATAAAGAAGGCCGTAGATACGGCCTAGTATACCAAAAATAAGGTACTAAAAACGGTACTAACGGCGACGCGTATAGAAGAGGATAACTAAAGTAATATAAATCTATTAATAGCCTTAGGTACCTAGCTACTTTAGCTACTTAGGTTATAGAGTTTAAACGACCCGGTCGATATAAGCGTAGATATTAGAAACGCTACGGTCGACGCTAATATAGATATTAATAGTAACGCCCTCTCTAATAGTCTCTTAACTTTAGCTATAGATAGAGAAAGGGACAGGGTTAGTAATAGCGATAGATAGGGTAAAGAGGAAGGCGGCTATCCTAATAGCGCGGCTTCTAGCTCGGTCGAAATTATTAAGCCGTCTACCTCTATAGATATAGCCGATAGAGATAGTATAGAGAGGGAACTATCGTCAGCGGATATTAAAGCGTCCCTAATCGACCGGGTCGGTTTTAGAGATAATAGGAACGCCCGGTTTAGTTTTTAAGATAATAGGACCAATATATAAAAGCTAAAGGTACGCCGCCCGTTAGATACCCTTCCTAAGTAGCGAGGAGAGGCGTCTTAGACGAGATTAGTTACGCCGGCGATACCTAAACGACGAAAAACGTTATAGTCTACTAATAACTTACCTTCTATACCTAGACGTATAGCTAAGGGATTAGCCTTATCCCGCCGATCTAACGGTACCCTAAAGGTAATAAATAAAGATTTTAGAGATACTAGAGAAGTAGGGGTTAATATACTACGCCTTAACGCGGAACTCTCCGAGAGACGTAGCCTACCCTATATAGATATAGAGACGGAGGACGACGGTTAAGAAGAACTTATAGAAGACGGACGAATTATTAGGATCGAAGGGGGCGTAAGTAGAGATAAGGCGTAAATCTCTAAGGCGGTAAAGGCGTCTAGCTACTTTAATACTCTATTAGCGCGAGGCGTTTATAGTATAGTACGAGTAATCGCGATATACGTAAGTAGACTCTATTAAAATCGACCGGGTCTATTCTAATACGTATATAGGAAAGGATACCTACGACTAGGGGAGAAGAGTTAATTATAAATTATAAGTTTAATCTAGTAGCGACGGATACGAAGGGCGTACGCTAGGAGTACGTAGAATACGTAAATAGTAAGTTCGTCGAAGACCTAAACGATAATTAAGGTAAGGGCGATATAGTATAGAAAAGAGAGAAGAGGGAGAATACGAGTAAGAGACTACTATATAACTACTAATTCTATAGTAAGAGGAAGATACGTATAAAGAGAAGATTACTTAGGGGTATAGTAGTATAGCGGAGATACTAGGAGGAGAATAGGGAGCTAATACCGAATAGATAGAGTAGTAGTAGACGATAACCGCGCTAGCGTATAAAACCGACCCTAGTAAAAGAACTAGATAGGGCTAAGGTTACTAAGCGTAAGTTAGAGGAAGAGAGTAAGGGTAATAGCTTAGTAAAGAAGAGAAAAGTAAGCGAGGGAGATAGAGGTATATTAGATACGCTAATAAGTAGGATAGATAATAAGTAAATAGCGGGCGTAGGTAAATTCGACCCGGTCGATTAAGTACTAGATAATATAGTTCTTATATAGTAACTCGTACTAAATACTAGTATACGCGGAAGAGGTCTACTAAACGGTATTTAATTATTAAGCTTAGAGGGTAGGGGTACGGTCCCTACCTCCTAGAATATAGTAAGGATACTCTTAGTATCGAGGCGGGGCTTCTTACGATGCTTACGGAAGGACCTATTATCTAATTCTTTAAACTAATCCTTCGATATCGTCTCTAACCCGGGTCTAAATACTATTAATTTATAGAATATTAAGAGTCGCTTACGGTAGTAATACTCCTCTAGCGTACCCTTTCGGTCGAGATATAACTTAACGCGAATAGCGAGGTTCGTAAAAAGGGCTATAGTACGATAAGTATTAAGAGGCTAGTAAAAGAGTAAGATAGGCCTTATATATATAGTAGTACTTTCTAAGGGGGGTAGACTTAGTAATATCGATATAGCCTTATATATATTACTAGATATTAATAAAGTTTTCGGGTAAGAACCGGCTGGTAAAATAAGTAGCTAGGGTTTATAGGTCGGTAATATTAGAAAGTAGTATATCTATTTCCTTCTACTTCGAGACGTATTCCTTTATATAGTTAGTATTAACTTAGTATATAACTCGACCGGGTCGATATTAGTAGAGGATATAGGTTAATCTTACCTCTATAAGTTTAATAGTACGATACTAGTAGTTTTTATAGACGTCTTAGAACTTAGCTCGTACTATATTTACTAAGTCGCTATCGGGTTCGTACTCCCCCCCTATTATTTCGGAAAGTACCCCCTCCTATCCTTACTAGGTATTACTAAGGAAGATATACTAATATATTTCCCTATTAAGGGTACGAGTAAAACGATCCTCTAAGACTACTAGGTCGTTTAATAGATAATTAGAAATATACCCGCGTTTACGCTTACGTCGGTTTATTGGTTGAGATATACCTAGGAGGAGAGTACGACGTTTCTTACGGATTTTAAGTATTAAAGGGTTGGCTCTACCTTTATATTCTATATTAGTATCGCCAAAAGGGTTATACTCTTAAGAGGTAGTAGAGCTTATACTAGTTTTATTAGAGGAATTGCTAGTAAAGGACTCTATAATAACGATATAGCTGGAAAATAGAAGGAGTTAATAGAGAAATCGACCCGGTCGGTTTTAGGTAGTAGGGACTAAGTTTAGTTAGTTAGAGAAATCGACCCGGTCGACTACTAAGAAGGTACTAGTACTATTTAATAGTAGTAGTCCTCTAGTAGTACTATCGTATATCCTGAACTAGTACTAGGGGGGTTAGATATATATACGATATCGATTCGAGTAGTACCCCTTATTACCGCCTCTACTATAACTAGTAAGTACCCTATAATAAGCCTAGGGTAGTAGAGATATAACCTAAGGGCCTAAAATTAGAACTTACTCTATTTCAAGTTAGTAAACTATAGGAACCTTACTATAGTAGTAGTAATCTTCGTAAGGTTAATAAGAGCCTACTTCGACTAAGGCTACTACTACTAGTACTAAGTCTTAGGCTCCTTTTTAGTAGTACTACTAGTATTATACGAAGAGATCCTATACTTCCTTATTAATATTATATTCTTTTATACCTACCCTTTATCGAAATCTACTAATTATATCTTTAAATCGTTACTCCGAGTCCTTTCCTAATACTCCGAGTCCTATTAGAACTACTCGGTAATAAGTTAATTAGAAGAAATGCCGTACCTTACCCTAGTCTACTACGCGAGAAAAGCCTACTACTCTTTATACCTAATTAAGTAGCTAATCTATTACTAGTAGTAGTAGTAGAAGTTCCTCGGCCTTTGAATTTATAGAGGAGCTACCGAATGTTCGAGAATTAGGTACTCTCTATAAGCTATTTAACCCTCCTACCTATAAAAGGAAGTATTAAGTATAGAAAACGGTTAATAACTTATTCTATTACTACGAAGATTCTACCTTTTATAAGTAGCTAGGTCTCTTAATATACGAGCTAGAGATATCGTTAGTAGATCTTACTAGGGACTAACGTATTATACTTCTAACTTTATACTACTTTACGGTAGCTATAAAGAAAGATATTATAAAGGTTCTTAGTATTAACTAGTCTACGGTATCTAACGTCAATATTGGTTTTAAGATATTTAGAACCCCCTTAAAGGATACCCGACCTAGTCGAAAAGGGGTAGATTATATAGAGGTTAATAAGCTTAATTAACTACTTCTTTTTATAACCGCTAGGGCTACCAATCGCCGGATAAGCTATATAGAGATATCCGTAGCCTTACTACTTATTAACTAGTCTCCCTTACGAGTAAGTACTAAATTATATAGCTATATTCCGTATACTAACTAAATTTATAGACGAAGAGAGCCCTTAAAGATTAACTTAGCTTCCGTAAATACGTCCCTCGTCGCGAAGAGTTACTTACTCGGAGGAAATAAAATACCCGCTATATAATATACCTAGGGCGTATAGATTAGGGTAACGCTAAGTTTACTAGAATTATTCACGCCGGCGTAACGTCCTTAGATAACAATCTAAAGATAGTTTAGGATAGGGTTTTACGCCGCCCTAGAGAGGAATATTATCCTAATTATATTTAAGCTAGATACCGCTCTAGGCGCTATTTAGTCGTATACTAGGCTACTACTTATAGCGATTACTATATAGATCTTATTACCTTACTACCAAAATATAAGATAAACTCTAAGAACTATATAGCTTTCGTCCTTAAATAGTACCTTTAGCTATTCTACGTTAAGATAACGGAAGTATATAGCTAGGTATTACTACTTAAGAGTAAATACCCTAGCTATAAAAGTATAGCTTTAGATTGGCGAATTAGGAATAACCTTTAGGTTATTACTTACCCTCCTAGCTTACTAGATCTCAACTGGCTTAAGTACTATTAGGCTAAGTTAAAATACTAGCTTTCTCTTATAAACCTACCGCCCTTAGTCCGTGGCGAGATCGAGGCTTTTTATAATAGTTAGTAGGATAATATTTATAGTAGGGAGCGCCAAAGGAAGCTTATTACCTCGATACCTAAGCGAGTTGAGGCCGTTATTAATACTAAGGGTAGTTATACTAAGTACTAAGTATATATACTTATATATATATATAGAGGAAGAGAGTTTTTTCTTTAGTAGTTACTAGCTAAAATAATAAAAATATTTGGTTCGGATTAAGATAATATAATTCAAGTATTCTCTTATAGTTTACGATATACTAAGCGGTTAAAAGATAGTTTTAACGAAACTATCGTTAATATTAGATTAGAGGAATAAGAGGTAAGGTATTATATATAGTATATCGGGCGGTACTATCCCCGATGTCGACGGGGTCGATTTTAAGGCGGTTACGTCTTAAATAATTATATAACCCGGTAGGACGGTTAAGCGTATAATTATAATTAGAGGGGTAAGAGGACCGTAATTATAAATAGTATACTAGGCGGTACTATCCCCGATATCGACGGGGTCGATTTTAAGGCGGTTACGGCTTTACCGATTATAATACCCGGTAGGACGGCTAAGCGTAGATTTAAAATTAGAGGGGTAAGAGGTACGTATTTATAAACGGTATACTAGGTAGTACTATCCCTAATATCGATAAGGTCGATCTTAGGGCGTTTACGTATTTACTAATTATAAACCCCTATAGGATAGACAAGCGTATATTTATAATTAGAGGGATAAGACGTATAGACTTATAGATAATTTATTAGGCGGTACTATCCCTAGTATCGATAGGGTCGATCTTAGGGCGCTTACGTATTAACTAATTATAGGATCCTATATAGCCGACGAGCGTAAGATTAGGATCCTAGGGTTTAAGCTTTTTACTAAAGGGATAGATATATAGCAACCTATACGTCATTAATAACCGTTTTTCTATAGTAAAATAACCGAATATTAATAGTTATATAACCGTACTTAATCGATAACGTATTAATATCAAGATAAGGAAAAAACTATAGTATATACTATATACTTATTACTTACGACGGTTATATAAGATAATAGTATAGGGTAGAAAATATTAAAAAGAGTTTCGACGTTATCTGAGTTATCGGGATTTTTACGAATATTAGTAAGAACGGTTGTCATAGGATACTATATAGTTTTATAGATGTACTATGAGTATCTAGTATTTATACGGCTTCTAGGGTTTACAAAACAGCTACGGTTAAAAAAGTCCTCACCCCGCCGCTATGTACGACGACAAGCCAACATCGGATTACACAGATTGGCCATGGGCTGTGTCGGAATTTGGCGAATGGTACGGAGAGAAGTACTACCTAGGCCCTGTTCGTGAATTCAAAACTCAATGTACAATGTGAAAAAGGTATCTTTCTGCCGCCAATGTTGTAAGGTGTTCGCGCTGTCGCATTGGGGATCTCAGTGTATCTAATATAGGATTAGTATCGCTAAAATCCTATGTGGTCCCCCTACTAATCTCTCGAAGCACCTCCTCCCTCTCTATAGGGCCTCCGCCTCTGTCAGACTTCCTGATTCTCGGCGTACTGTAGGACAAAGCTCACTTCTTCACTTCTGTCCAGTTCAAAGATTTCACCAAGGAATATGGCGAGAAAGGCAAGATTGGCGGTAGGCATTATGATCTAACAAAGATGACAAAGTGTATGAAAATGGAGTCGCCAAAGGCACAGAGGATATCCTATTCCTACTAGTACCTACGATGGAACAGGAAAGGTCTTAAGCCACCAAAGCAAGGACCTATCGTATGCCCATTGTCTAAACATCGCTCCTTCTGAATCTCTGATCGTGATCTGGATGAAAAGGGGGCTCAGATTACTGAACACCCCTCCTTCCTCCAAATGTGGCGTCTGTGATTGGTCCAAAGCTGATTAGTGATCAACCGATGCCGAGGGTGGCGTTCATCACCAACACGTACCTCGCTGATGAAGATGAAGAGAAGATGGAGATGGAGATGGAGATGGAGATGGAGATGGAGACGGAGATGGAGATGGAGATGGAGATGGAGACGGAGATGGAGATGGAGATGGAGATGGAGATGGAGATGGAGATGGAGATGGAGATGGAGATGGAGATGGAGATGGAGATGGAGATGGAGATGGAGATGAGTACTGCAATGTTTGCAAGCCAATGGCAAGCCAATGGCAATGCAATGCAATGCTTGTATTCGGCGTCATCAATGGGGATGCAGTGTTTAGTGAGAGGTCCCCAGCCTTGTTGCATCGTACCTATAGCGACGGGAGAACGGCTTGTGTGACTTTTACGAATGCTATAAGGAGTAGCAGGTGCAACGCGTTGGCGTGCATCATTTCTGCTGACGGGATTCAAGAACAGTCCATCACTCTCGACACCAGTAATTCTGAACCTTGAATCACTTTGATCATGGACAACCCAACAACATCCAGCGAAAACCCTAGGAAATCGGATGAACTTGATTTGGAAAAGGAATGGGACGAGAGCCCGGCAAGGAACACATCTAAAAGCACTTCAACAATCTGTGAACCAGAAATGGCTCGAACGAAGGCAATCAAAGACGAAGATGCAGCTTCTTCACATCAGGACTTGGAAGGGCGCCCAGTTATGCGAACGGTCACAGCACAAGATTGGACAGGACCTGACGATCCAGAAGTAAGCCTACTCAATCATTATCAGACTCGGCAAACCATTGACCTCAATCAGAACCCGCACAATTGGTCACTGGGAAAGCGAATATACCACACCATCCCACCAGGCCTTTTTGGATTTATCGTCACATTCGGATCCTCGGTCTTCACTCCAGCAAATGAGGAAATAGCAAGACACTTCCATGTCTCGCCCACAGTCGCTCTCCTAGGCGTAACTTTATATGTCATTGGACTAGGCTTCGGACCTATGCTTTCAGCTCCCGCCTCGGAAACATTTGGTCGTCTCATAGTTTACCGTGTCTCGCTCCCCATCAGCCTTCTTTTCACCCTCGGCGCGGGCTTCAGCAAGACCTTTTACTCGCTCATGATCTGTCGATTCTTCGCTGGATTTGCTGGGAGCCCGGTGCTGGCTGTTGGTGCGGGAACGAATGCAGATTTATTTCCCCCAAAGTATAGGGCTATAGCCACGAGTTCCTTTCTGTTGGCGCCATTTCTAGGACCCAGCCTCGGACCTTTTCTTGGGGGGTGGGTAGCGCAGTATAAAGATTGGAGATGGACGCAGTGGACTTCTCTCTTTATTGGGGTGGCAGTTTATATCATATCCTTGCCCATGAAGGAGACTTACAAGAAGGTATATTTCTTCCCGTCCCCTTCCTCCCTGATCTCTTTGCCAACACTTATCATGTCCGTGTTCAGACAATTCTCCAACAGCGCGCCAAACGCTTCGGGATTGAACCGCCACATGTGCCCGGTCCCAAATCCGGATGGGCAACAATCAAATTCCTTATCACAGTTACACTCTTCCGACCCGCCCATATGCTCATTGCAGAACCAATAGTCGGGTTTTTATCCTTGTACAATGCTTTCACCTTCTCCATCCTCTTCGCTTTTTTCGAGGCTTTTCCCATTGTCTTCGGTGGCATCTACGGATTCAGTACCTCTCAAGTTGGTCTCGCCTTCCTTGCTGTTGGGCTGGGTGTGGCATTGGGCGTCGTGACTGCCATTACGATTGATCAAGTCATTTATCAGAAGCTGCACCAACAGGCGCTTGCGGAAGGACGAACGATTGTAGCTCCTGAGCATAGGCTTTATGCTGCTATGTTTGGAAGCATTGGTATACCGATCGGTTTGTTTATATTCGCGTGGACCAGCCGGCATAGTGTTCATTGGATTGTGCCGATACTTGCCTCGATTCCATTCGCTTGGGGAAATATTTCTATCTTCGTAAGTCTTTGGATCTCGATCTGTTGGCTAAGAGTGTTTGGTCTAACCCCAGGGATTAGATCTCAGCAGCACTCTACCTAGTAGACACTTACGGCCCTCTTAACGGCGCCAGCGCAATCGCAGCAAATGGCCTTCTTCGATATGGCATGAGTTCTGTCTTCCCTCTATTCACAGTGCAAAGTATGTATCCGGCTTGACCTGCTCATTCTATGAATTTGAGCTGACGATAATTGCAGTGTACAAGAAAATGCACATCGATTGGGCTACCACATTTCTGGCGCTCATGTCCATGCTCATGCTGCCGATTCCGTGGGTTTTGTTCAAGTGGGGACCCAAGATCAGAGTCAAGAGTCATTATGATACAATCAAAGCCTGAAACCGGAGCGAGAAATCTTGGAGCTGGAATAAAACCAGGTCACATAATGGCTGTGGCGTTTGTTGTATGGTCGCGCCGGCTTCGTTGACCCAGGCTCGTAAAAGCAATTGTATATACGCGTTTGGATATATTTTCGTCAGGCGCAAGTAGCTCGTTCATCAACCATGATGTGATGTGTTCCCATTTGGCTACAGAAAAGAAATCCGCTCGAATTAACGGCTGAGGTTATGTAGTCAAAACCCTTGGTTCAGGATGTGGCCCTAGCAGAGAATAAAATTCGTGGTCACTCACCATGCCTCGAACTTCATTGATAATGAGGCACATGGCATCGTGCTAGGTCTTCGATTTCGACATCCTGAAATTCAAGGGACTCCTACGGTTCGATATTGTTGCTGCCGTTCGACCCGTATGTCGATGAAGACCTAAGTTGCGCCTTTGATCCTTTAAAGTTACTAGTAATTCAACGAAATCAATCTGGAACTGAACGTACTTCCTTGAAAGCGAGCGTGGAGAGATTGACGAACAGATTTTGTGCTCGAACATGGCTGTATTCCTAGATTTCACATAGTCAGTTCGTGAAGAGAAGTCATTCCGCGATTACAGCGCGGCGAAATGAAATCTGTTGAACGCATCAAAGACGCAGACTCCAGATGAGTCCACTCGAGATTGTAGTTAACCAACCACCCGGAAGCCATATCTGTGAATGTCCTGGATAGGACCGGACGAATGCGGCCAGACTTGCTACTCGAAAGTCGTAATATGTGCTAATTTATCCTCGTCATGGAAGAATGGATTAGATGAATGGACAAATCTGAGCAACCATTCTTTCACCCACCAAAGTCAAGTATAGCACATAGGCACCAAGGTTTTGAAGCTTAAGAACAAGGCCGGGAGAATGATGACAATTGAGACCCAACGTGTTGCGACTTGCAGTTGCAACCGGATTTTGTTGACATACAATGCTCACGTGAGATGCAGCTAGCGGCTTGGCACAATTTTGAAGCGTCGCACTCAGAGCATTGATCTCGCTGTCATCGATCATCAACCCTCCCATCTTCACGACTAGATATCGACAAGAGTACGTTCAAAATCGATCCACTCGTAATGCAGAATATAGCTAACCTCTTTCTCCGCCTACAGTGCAGATGTATGAACTCCTCCGACTCGTCCAACCTCACTTCGCGCGCTCGACTAATACCAAGGCTACAGTTTCGTCAAAACCCTAACGGGAAAGACCATCACTCTTGAGGTCGAGTCCTCTGACACTATCGACAATGTCAAGACCAAGATTCAGGACAAAGAGGGCATTCCCCCAGATCAGCAGCGATTGATCTTTGCCGGCAAGCAGTTGGAGGATGGACGCACATTGAGCGACTACAATATTCAAAAGGTGCGACGATTCACATGCTGAGCGAGGGACAAGGAACTCCACCGGACATACGAGAAAATCGGCTGCAGGAACCGTCTGAAAATGGGCATTTACTGATTTGCGACAACAGGAATCGACTCTCCACTTGGTCCTCCGTCTCCGTGGTGGTCTTATTGAGCCCTCCCTCAAGGCCCTCGCTATGAAATACAACTGCGACAAGATGATCTGCCGAAAGTGAGTCTCCAACGTCACGCTATCCGCCACTCGTATATTTCCGAAATGCGACTAACAGATCTATCAGGTGCTATGCCCGCCTTCCCCCACGAGCAATGAACTGTCGCAAGAAGAAATGTGGGCACACCAACCAGCTCCGCCCAAAGAAGAAGCTCAAGTGAACGATTCACACTGCGGCTTCAGAAATGTGTTGCATTTGTGAAAGACAGCAGCAATGGATGATGGAGGAAGAGTTATCATGAAGGAATGTATTGTTTCTACAGGCGCAAGGGGCTACTGAAACTCTTTGCCTTCCTTGAGTGAAGCAAGGCTATCAAATTGAATCCGGGCTATTTTCTTGGGCATCCACAATTATGACTCCGTCATAGCAATCGTCGAGTGAGATGAGTGAATTTGTTGAGTGCAGAAAGCCGACCGTGCCGTCTTCCTTCAGGGAATTTTGTACCCGTAGCGCTGCGAATACGAACATTAAGATTCGTCCTCAAGAACTCGAAATGCCCGGGCTTCTCAACACTTGGCAGCCTTGTTGCGAAGCTTACAACTACCGAGATCTTTCTCGCAATGAGAATGATCCTATGCTGATGAGCTTGCTAATGTACTTTGGCTCGTATGCTAAAATCAGTGCGAGATCGAGTCTTCAAAGATGATAGAACGTCGTAATGTTCCGGTTACCACGCGTTAGCATCTCTGGAATCACTTGGTAGACGTTTTTGACTTGACTTTCACTACCCGAAGGCGAACATTTCTCCTCACGTGGGTCTGGACCACTACCACTATTCTTTTCCATAATCCCAAGAGCGAACACGGAAGCTTGACGGATGCTGGTCACGGAATTTGTATAGCAATGGTTGTCCGATCCAATGGACCAGATTGCAGCACACTTCACTATTGTGTGGACATTGGCAGAAACCGAGATGTGGAGAGACGTGTTGTGCATGGTGCTTTGAATTACGTGTTTTGAGTATCGATCCATGTCTCATAAGGCTGGCGAGGCTGGCGAGGATGGTGAGGATGGCGAGGATGGATTACTGTTCTGGGCACCCCGGATTATGCAGACGATCCACAAAGTAGACACAGTGTGATGGGTACAATGTACTGGCCGTCTAGCTTAGGACGAGTTCTCCATGACACCGATGAGAACTTCCATCCCGAAGAATATGGCGAAATAAGGGAGTCGCCCGGGGAAAGCTTGGCGCGAGGGAGATTTGATTAGGGCCGCGCATTGCCCCTGTAATGTCAATGGGAACGATGCTTTTGCTGCCAAAGAATATTGCCTCGCTACCTACTCGCTCTTACTCTTCCCTTCAAGAGCCTTCTCTCTGAAGGACTCGAATCCCGCGAATGCCCCCCAAAAAACCAGCTTCCAATTCGATCCTCGCTTGATAATTGACGCCGCCGCCCTTGCCTGTCCTTGAACGCGACGAAGCATCACCCATGGCCTTCCGCATACCGCTGGTCTAAGGAGCATCTGTACTCCGCTCTTGGTTTTGGTAGTTGGAAGAGTGCTTGCTGTGGCCCAGTACTGTTTCACCCTCCCTTTTCTTTTGCGGCCACGAGTGCGAGCCCGCTGAAAGCCGGAGGCATGTTGGGGTCCATTGGAGAAGCCGCTGATGATGAGAGTCTGGGTTCCAATGTCTCCCCCATGACGAGTCCACTGTTACTCTCACCTGTAACGACGAAGCCGAAGCAAGAGCAGCAGGAGTCTCAGCTGCCTCTTGCCTCGCCGTTGCGTGTAGAGCACGCTGCCAGTGCTTTAAGTCTCACCAATGTCGGAAAGAGTGGAAATTCGCTTGCTCCAGGACATATCGTAGACCACCAGAAAACCTCGCCTACGACAGAGGAAGAATCAGAGTTCCCTTTCACTGCCGGACCTGGCGTAGCTGGTGTTCACCCAACAACTGATGGGCTCGTCCACAGGATCGACCATGCGTCTACTGGCGAGGCCGCTGACCGCTCCACCGGTCTCACGCCCTCTATACACAATGGAACACTCTCGAGGAAACAGACATTGGAAGGTGACGCGAGCCCTCAAGGGCGTAGAAGCGTGCAATTCATGCGGCCAACAAACAGTGAGCCAGGACAGGGACAAGCTGGTCACTCTAGAGAGCCCTCTTGGGTAGGAGAAAACGTCGAGGCGACAAGCAAGAGAGACTTCAAGCAATTGGTGTCGAAGCTCAAGGCCTTGACGTCTTCTTCGACCGGCCAAGGACACTCCCGCAATTACTCAAGTTCACAGTTACAAGCTTCGCCCATGACGACCGAAGAAGAAGCGGTAGCAGCTTTGGAGGAGCATCGGTTTGGCGAGGACGAAGGAGATGCGGATGCAGAGGAGAGTGCAGCAGAGGGTTCGGGCAAGCCTGGGAAATCGAGAAAGAGAAGGAGATTCTACCGAGATGCAAGTGAGGGTCCCCATACTGCTCCAACAACCCCGAAAACCTCCAAAATGTCTTCATATCTGCGTCGCACCCCTACCGAAGGCCTACATCCCACTTCTTCCTTAAATCCTGTAGACGAACTAGACCTTCCAAGGCCCCCTTTCATGCTCCGGAGAAACACGATGCCCGACGTGCCAGAGAACCATAGGCTGGCCATGTCAGAAGACGAGGGCCGTGATCGATTAGCATCAGAGAGAAGGCTATGGCGTAAAGGAAGCGCGTGGATGCATAATCATTCACTCAGTTATTCGGCAGCTGGTCCCAGCAATGCTACGCGTCCACTCCAAAACGGTAACGAGAGCCCCGAGATCAAGCGGCCAACTGGGTTACGTAGGCTGACAGCATTTGGTCATGACGGTGCTGGAGAGTCTCTTTCCCCATGGCGTGCGAGGACAACCACCCTCAGCGCACATAAATGGAGACAGCTTAAGGCAGGATTGAAAATGTTGGGAGCACGCAGAAGAGAAGAGCATCGCATCGAGCATGCCAAATCTGCCGAGTTGATGGCTGAGCTCCTGGCAGGAGCTCCTGCTGCCGTGATCTTCGCCAGTATGTTTCAGCGCGACAACTATGGACACAAGAAAATTCCTGTACTGCTTGAGCAGTTAAAGGTCAAGATCACAGATAGTTACAAGGACGAGAAAGAAAAGCATCCTGTGTTCCGCATTGAGTTAGAGTATGGCAGTTCTCTTGCTCGCATGAAGTGGCCCATCCATCGCAGCTTGACAGACTTCTTCAACCTACACACTAAATATAAAACCCTTGGAACCATCGAAAAATATTCCCACATGAGCCGTCCAACCGAGAAATCAAAACTTCCCAAATTTCCGAAGAGTGGAATTCCTGGTTTGCGTACAAGGATGGAAAACCAAGCCATCAGCTTCGAGGATGAAGAGGACGACGAGGACGAAGACGGCAATACAGCTGGAGAACAGAGCGGCATGGAGGGCGAGGCCAGTGGACTAGACAGGCCTGGGCCTGGAAGGGGCAAACGACGACAGTCATCCTTCAACTTTGGAATGCGAAAAAAGCCTGGTGGGCCAAGCAGACTGAACACGGGCCAGAACAGCGCCCTTCGCTCTGGCAGTGTCTCAGTTCAGCAAGGGGACCGTCGTCAGGAGACATTTGCCGAGCGACAGCGACGAAAGTTTGAGCAATATCTGGAGAAGCTCATTACATTTGTCATGTTCCGGCCTGATAGTAACCGTCTATGCAAATTCCTCGAATTATCTGCCTTGGGTGTTCGACTAGCAACAGAAGGTTACCACGGCAAAGAAGGATATCTCGCGATCAGAGCAGGTCGAGGAGTGGATGTTAGAGGAAGCAAACGCGATTACAATATTTTTAAGGAGAGGCACGCACTCAAGTGGTTTCTGGTTCGACACAGCTATTTGGTCTGTGTAGACTCGCCGGAAGAAATGAACATCTTCGAGGTTATCCTTGTTGACAATGAATTCCGGATCGATAAGACGAAAAGCTCCACCAGGAAGAGGGACGAGAAACCTAAGGCGCTTGCAAAAAGAGCCAAAGCGTCGGCAAAAGATCCTACTGGCCATCATCTTCGTATCGTCAATTCCGAACGAGTATACAAGTTATTGGCAAAGAACAATGACCAGCTTAAACAGTTCGAAGAGTCCATTGAATTCATGGCATCGAGCACAGAGTGGTCACAGAAACACCGCCACGATAGTTTCGCTCCGGTGCGACAGAACGTCTGGGCTCAACCTCTCGTGGATGGACGAGACTACATGTGGAATGTATCTCGCGCCATCAGTATGGCTAGAGATGTTATCTACATCCACGACTGGTGGCTCTCCCCGGAGCTCTACTTGCGGAGACCAGCTGCCATCGCTCAGAAATGGCGACTCGATCGATTGTTACAGCGCAAAGCAAAGGAAGGCGTCAAGATATATGTAATCATGTACAGAAATGTCGAATCTGCCATTCCCATCGACTCGCAATGGTCGAAGTTCTCTCTTCTAAATCTCCACGAAAACGTCTATGTTCAACGTTCGCCGAATCAACTCCGCCAAAACACTTTTTTCTGGGCCCACCACGAGAAAGTTTGCGTTATTGATCACTGTGTAGCATTTTGTGGTGGTGTAGATCTTTGCTTTGGGCGATGGGATACACCAAGTCATCCTATTGCTGACGACAAACTTACTGGATTCGAACAAACAGACCAGCCCAAAGACGCTGATCACTGTCAGCTTTGGCCAGGCAAGGACTATTCCAACCCGCGCGTTCAGGATTTTTATAAATTAAACCAACCCTACGAAGAAATGTACGATCGGAGCAAAGTTCCACGAATGCCATGGCACGATATCGGTATGCAAATCATTGGGCAACCAGCTCGAGATCTGAGTCGTCATTTCGTGCAGAGGTGGAATTTCATTCTTCGTCAGCGGACGCCTACTCGACCTACTCCTTTCCTGCTACCGCCAACCGATTTTCTCCCTGCAGACATCGAGGCTTTGGGACTCAACGGAACATGTGAGGTTCAGATTCTTCGCTCTGCTTCTTTGTGGTCACTCGGCACAAAGGTCGAATGCAGCATTATGAACGCTTACGTTAACATGATTGAGAATTCGGATCATTTCGTCTACATCGAGAACCAGTTTTTTATCACTTCCTGCAATGTCGATGCTACAAAGATTGAAAATCATATTGGCGATGCTCTATTTGAGCGCATTGTAAAGGCGTATGAGAACGATGAAGATTGGCGTGCTGTCATCATAATCCCTCTGATGCCCGGGTTCCAGAACACGGTGAAAGAGGCAGATGGTTCGAGTGTTCGTCTAATCATGAGTTGTCAATATCGGAGCATATGCCGAGGGGAGTCCTCGCTGTTTGGACGACTGCGAGCACGCGATATCGAGCCTGAAGACTTCATTGAGTTCTATGCCCTCCGCGCATGGGGCAAGATTGGCCCAGATCAAGCTTTGGTCACCGAGCAGCTTTATATCCACGCCAAAGTCATGATCGTTGACGATCGCGTCGCTATCATCGGATCCGCCAACATCAATGAGCGTTCCATGCTTGGCTCGAGAGATTCGGAGATTGCAGCTATCGTTCGGGATACCGAAATGATCCCCTCAAAAATGGGGGGTCAGGATTACGAAGTTGCCAAGTTCGCTCATGATCTCCGCATGAGACTCATGCGAGAGCACCTGGGCATTGACACCGACAGGTGTCGTGAGGAAGATCTCAACGACGAACAGTGGCAGCGTGAATTTGACAATGACGCTCGTGAAAATGATGATGGCGCAGACTCCGTCTCTTCCAAAGAATCTGATCGAGCTGTTGAGAAACGTCTGATTGAGAACAAGCATCGTCTGCAGGAGGATTTGATCGCCAAGCAGGAGCAGCTTCACAGCTTCAACCACGACGTTGATTGGACGCAAGCCAACAACCAGAACATACGCACGACGAAGAAGAAAACCACAGATGCTCGTGTTATTGGCAATCAAGATCACTCTGAGGATGTTCTTGGTCAAGGTTTCGACAGAATGGTTGCCCTAGGTATTCCAGATGGACGTGATACCATGATCGATGATAGAGGACTCGAGGTTCTAGTATCAGGCTCACTGTCTGCAACTGAAGGTAAGGGAAGCATTGCTTCACCGGTCAAGCCTCCGACGACAGTAAAGACTCGACAACGCGCTCGCACCACTGCGGACCAAGAACCTGCAATCATGCCACCACAAATACTTCCTCGCACAAACACCTTCGAATTGGGCCTGCCGTTGCGTTCGCAACTTCCAGGGCTGCCTGTTGCGGACGATACGGATATCAGCGGCCCTCCTCTCCAACGTACGCTCTCTGCCGTGTCGTTAGAAGTTGTCAATCCTCTCTTGTTAGGTATGAAAAGGCCGGTCGTAACCGACGACTGCATGCGCGATCCCATCACCGACTCTTTCTTCCTTGACACGTGGCATGTCATTGCTGAAAACAACACGCGCATTTTCCGACAGGTCTTTAGATGCATGCCCGATAACGAGGTCAAAAATTGGGCACAGTATGAGGAGTATGAGGCCTACGGTGAAAGGTTCAAAGAGTCACAAGGGGTCAAGCATGAAAAAGCTCGGGGTCAGACTGGCCCGCCTGGATCCGGACCTATGAACGAGACCATTGGAAAGTTCGTGAGCGTTTTGGACAAGGCTGCGCCTTCTGCTGAGTTGGATGAGAAGAATGCGCTCAATGAAAAGACCGATCCTCCCTCAACCAACGGATTCAAGGACAAGGAGAAGGAGGCCATCCCTAAGAAGAGTAACAGCACGAAACGGGCCCGAGCCAATACTAACCGCCAACGACGCCGCCGAGCGACAACAAAATCTTCGCACCGGCCTTTTCACGCAGACGACGAGAACGTGATGTTGAGTAAGCATGACGCAGAGGAATTGCTGAAGTTGATACAGGGAGCGGTGGTTGTTTGGCCGTATGATTGGCTTAATTCCGTGGATTGGAGGTACATGCTTGATAACGCGGCGCCCCTCGAGATTTACGATTAGCCTTTGTATTGTTGACTGCTTTGCACCTTTTCTAGGAAGGTTTCCCTTGTGGATCCGATACACCCTCTGAGTATCTTTGTTTCAAGATTGCAGAGTCGAGAGTTGGGACTACAGGTTTTCAGTATCAAGGAAGTCCTAGGGACGAGAAGGCATGTTCGCTGTATTGCGTTGCTTCTTTGATTGGAGGTCTCATCTTCCATAATTTGAACTTCTTTTTTGCGCGGAACGAGATCAAGCCTTAACGTGTTGATACGTCTTCACTGACATACCAGTTAGATCACTCATGCTTCATTTCCTGGTTTTCTTGATGATACGTTTAGTAAGACTCGGTAGCAAGAAAAGTGAATAGAGCGAATTTTTTTAATTGAAATTTCGCCAAGTCCTACAGTGGCGTGATTAAGATTCCTGCGGCGGGACTTCATATCCACTAGTGGGACATGGCGAGATTTCAATAAAAAATTCGCTCTATTCACTTTTTTTGCTACTGAGTCTTACTTATAAAGTCAGTTAATCCAGAAGGATTCATATTTTGCCGAAGCTCGCGCCCTCTCTCCCTCTCGCTGTCGATCCAGCCGAGCTCAAGGCAGGGTTGAAGTCGAGCACTTGCGGAAACTGCGTTTTTTTTGGGCGGAATGGAGTTGAAATCGGTAACCGCAATGATGGATTCACGACAGTGTTGAGATTCCTGGCTAGAGTATTGGGAACACTTTTGATAATGGTGGAAGAACTCTTGAAAGAATAGGTGCCTGATGTCGTGGTGACATTTTTGTGGTTCTCTGGATTCATAAAATTACGAATATTTGAGAGAGGATAAAGCTGTGTACAACTCACTATATTGCTCACCATATTGCTCACTATATTGCTCCTCCACGTGAAGCGGACTGGAGTAAAGCAAGTTCAAGTCCCACATCGATTGTACCTGGGATTGACAGTTTTGCTAAACGATTCGCTAAGAACTTTGCAAGATCATTGTCAAGTAAAAACACGGGACATGGGCGTCGCGAAAGGCAGAAAAGATTGGGCGCGAAGGGGCAGTGGATAATTAAAGTTCCTGCGAGATGAGGATCTGGTCAAGTGCTTGAAGAATATCAATGTATGGCTGCGCTTATAGTATGTTCGACAAAACTACAGTCTAGTTCCCATCAGAGCTATATCTGTACAAGAGGACGCTACAGACGGATACCATAGCAAATCGCGCGTCCTTCTCGCCTTCCAATCTCAGCGCCTCATCTCAAGATCTTCTGCGCTTCAGAATGTCCCTCGAGCAACCTATACGGGCCAAGAGCAACTGGAATGTTGCCCGAGTATCCCGCTTCTCCCACCGACTGCTCCAACTTCGTTGTCACCTTACCGACCAACTTTGCAATCAGCTTGTCATTGACGATACCATCCACCATGGTTTTCTTCATGCCGTTCTTCATACTTTGGTTTACGGCTCGAGCGAAATTGCGGATACCGTCTTCACGTTCTTCCATAGCATCGGGCTGTTTTTCCAGCTCCATGACCTTTGTCGCCTTGACCAGTGCAGCAATGAAATTGAGGAGTTCCTGATCGAAACAAGCCGGGAGACGAATATGTGTTGATATTTTTATATTTGTTTCGTCTTTTTCGGCTTGTTCCAACTCTTTCTCCTTTTGAACCGTTTTTGGTTTTCCGTCTGCGTCTTGAGCTTCGCTCTCAAGTTCTTCGCGATCTTTTGGGGTTGGGACTGGCGGAAGCAGATGGTCGTGGTGAGGGAGTAGGTAAGACGGAATTGTGAATGTTGCATCGGCGCCTCCTAGTCGCACCACTTGCTTCAGATTTGCTTCGTTAGGAAGGGTTCGGTAGGCCATCACATCATTAAAGCCCAGATAGGCGACTATTTCAAAGGCGGAGAGGAAGGGAACCTGAGCTAGTCCTGTCACATCTGCCAGTTCGACGGCGAAGTTTGCATCAGAAAGCCATGCTAGGATTCTTTCTTCAAGCCGGCGCAGTTCAGCGTTGTCTTTGCTGTAGTCCTTGAAAAACTTGGATTGGAGCATATGGGACATCCATTTTCCGGATCCAGCGGCTTAAGTGTAGAGTTAGTACTGAGAAGCAGATAGGTTTAGAAAGGATTTACCTGTGATAGATTTGATAGAAATTGGATGGAAATGACTCAAAGGGTTCAGAAGCAATCTCAAGAGCATTGGCATTCGATGCATCAGAGTTTTCTGCCATTGAGGTGACATGTTTCGGAGTGTCGTAACTCTGACTGAGTGTCCCGGTGGATGAGGTACAGAAGGCTTGTTGTGGAGCTGGGAGCATATCGCTGCTCGTACATCTTGGATGCTCTCTCCGTCGAAGCTGTCAGATTTCTCGGCTCGCCGCATCACAGCTTTGCGACATTCGTTGATAACGCTTGTTTCCTCGATCCACTTTATGGCATAGTCGAACTCTTTCCTTGCGATCCGATCATCGGGCGACAATTGTTTCATTGAGTGAAATCCGGACTGGGCGGTTGAGTCCTTCATCATTTCACCGCCTGTGAATTTACTCGTCATCTTGACCAACTGCGGCCGAGCTTGCGGTCCATGTGCGGAAGCAGCCTGCAGTAGGGGAGTGTCTTCAACCATAAGAGCATCTCCATTTGAATCATGCGTATTCTCTGTTATATTGGCAAAGGTCATTTCGTACTGTCCGCCTTTGAGAGCAGCATAACAGTCGTCGATTTCTATCCTCCTAAAAAGTGGAATGGTAATCTTTTCGCAAGATATGGCAAGCTCCATGTCATCGGATAATTTGATCCCAACCTCAATACCGTGAGCAACGAGAGTCAAGGTCGACAATGAGATAGTGACACCTCGAATAACCATGAGACCGTCGACCTCAGTGTCAATCTCTAGAGCAGGAATATCGAAAAGCGCAATCTTGTCGTCCAAGAATGAGAGTTGTTTGAGAAATCTTCTTAGACCTTTGCGAACTATTCTGGCAGCGGCATCAAATTGAAAGATGCAGGTGACGAAGATAAATGGCCAGCAGCCGGCGGTGAATAGTCCGTGCAGCAGCCATGAAGTGGCACATATTGAGTAGGCCAGGTGCATAGTCGACAGTAGCGTCCATAGTGGAATAAAGGGTAGAATCCTATGACCTGTACGACTTGTTAATAGAATAACATTGATGCTATAAAGTGATTGTATACCATTTGATGCGCCGAGCAGGATGGTGAAGGTTAGTTCTGGTGCGCCGGAGATGAACCATCTTAGCGGCCACGAGTACAAACCAAGAGCGAGTACAGCGGCGGTGGAGAAGGCAATGGGGACTGAGATGCCAAAGGGCTTGCCTTGTTTTGACGGCTCTACGATATCAGTCCGAGGGACGAGGATTGGTTGATCGGCAGACATGGCTGAGGAGGCAACCAGGCAGTCAGGCAGTCGGGCAGTTGGGCAGTCGGGCAGTCGGGCAACCAGGCAACCAGGCAACCAGGCATCCAGGCAACCAGGCATCCAGGCAACCAGAAAGGCAGGGATCCTACAAGGATATGGACAAGGACTCCCTCGCTGGACTTGCTTGTGCGGGTTGAATGTGAATAGTAGCGAGATCTCGCAAGGCTGTAACGACAGACAGTACCGTGTATGTCTTGGTGTGGTATAAGAAAGAGAAGAGAAGAGAAGGGACAAGAAATTTCAGCTGGCGATGGTCGTCAATATGGTTACCCGTACCTACCTCCTAGGTAGCCCTTTGCTGTTTATCGTCAACGACGTCATTGCGACGATTGATCACGCACGGAAGCGTCTTGCCTCAGGCCCGTACGGAAGTCAGCCACTGCTGGTATAACATGGAAAATGTAGTACATCATATATAAAATTCAAGATAGAAATGTTAGGGCACCTGCTGACACCTGGATAATTCGCGCTTCATTCATCGTTGAGCATCTACCTGCCTATTGCTATCGTGGTATCGGATCCACCGTTCTGACATGGATGTCATCAGCGGATCAAAACGAACAAAGACCTCTTCTTGACCGTCATCTTCTATTTATTTTCCTACGGACACGCAAAGATATCTGCCTGGAACGAGAATTGACCTCGAGGCCCATGCAACTCGAACTGAATGGCAAGCACTGATTTCACGAGAGGAATATTAGTGTTGAGAGATATGGAAGGGCTCATCGAATTGCTTACCCACTAAATTACTCACGCTACTCTGCTACTTAAGCAGCATCAAACCCCTCCAACCATGTGTGTGAAATTGGTCGGGTTATCGATTGACGAAGTTCATGCTGCAGGATGTTAGCTAGCTAGGATGTTTTGGTTGTCGATTGTGGTTGCCGACTTGGTATGAATTGAAATGCAGCTTTGGACTTGAAAATGTTGCATCTGAGAGGAAATTCGCGCGGAAGGTTGATAGAAATCTTAGAAATTGTTCCACTCAAAGTTGAGTAAGGTATCGATCCTCAAATTGAGCATGTTGATAGCCGATTGCGCCAAGCTGAGTAGCGGAGGATTGCTTGGCCACTCGGTAGGGTTATCTTCTTCTGGTCGTATTTCTGTTCGTTTTGTGGAAGAGAAAAAAATATTCTAGCGCGAAGACATGAAGGGAGAGAGGTGATCGAACGAGACGTAGGACTTTTTGACCGAACCGCGATTTCGTGCTTGCGCATAGAACATCCATGTTAGTTAAGAAAGTAGCATGTCTTGTCGAAGGATGATATTTCTTGTTGATAAGAGAAAACAAACGAGCCGAATACTGGGGCGATCAATAGTGAACGAATATGATGATGAAAGCAAAAAAGAGATGCCTTTCGACTGTCGGTTCATACAATAGTCTTTCCGCTTTCCAATCGAATCCCGCAACCATGGCTTGAAGATTACGGATCTAGCATCACTGTCAGACACTCTTACCACGATGAAGATATCGATGATCTTCAAGCAATCTGGAAAAGCACTCCTAGATTTCACCACTAACGATATGGAATTTCAGTTGCCTTTACTTGAAACAATGCTGTTGTGGCGAAAGTGAGTTGGCATACCAGTGTGGCTGCGTAATAGTTTTGGTTTTCTCTTTAAACGAGCAGATACTACTGTTTGCAAAATTCGCCCACTCAACTGTAGATGCCAAGTGAGAAGATCACTCGGTGTCAGAGATTGGAAAAAAAAGTGATTGCAATAGTTGTTGAAGATGCAAGATGCCTCTTCAAGTGTGGACAATGTGTTTGCCGATGGTTTTACCTGCCTTGCTTCAACAATGAACTTACAACGCTGTAATTCATATCCTCTTGGCGTACCAGCTGTCATCTCCACAGGTTTCCGACGAACTGAGGATAGTTTTTTATAATCTTTTTCGCCATCCCTTTCCTGAAGCGATCGATACTGACTGGACAGTCCCATTGTTGTCTTGTGGTTAGGGAAATTTGTCTTTGCTGTGCCAGACCATGAATCGTTGGAAGTTGCATCTCTGGTGCAAAGGCGGTGTATCTGTTAGTGGATGCCTGCTTTTGGCCTCCTCTTAACAGTGATAAGTGCCTTTCGAAACCCAACTTTGTTTCTCCTAATAAGCAGATGGATATCCGATCGAGCTTGTTCCGATTCGTCGCTACCAATATCCCGCTTAACGTGATACATCAGGTGAAGGGGTTACTTGTGGTGAAAATGTGGTAGGACCATTTTCGCAGAATTCGGGAGAGCGTTGAACAGTATACGTTTCAGCGTACCGTGGATACCATGAGCCATATAAGCCTATGTCAATGTTCAATCACACCGAACGACCTCTGTCATCCAAATTCATCTCATACGTTCTTCTCAAAGTCTCGTTTCTCGAACTTGTTGTGTGCAATGGATCTCCTTACCCTCTCCTTGAGTCTCTTGCTTGCAATTTCGCACCTCGTCTCCGCCCATGAAAATCCAAGACGCCCGC
This sequence comes from Venturia nashicola, assembly GCA_004522665.1. Classification (NCBI taxonomy): domain Eukaryota; kingdom Fungi; phylum Ascomycota; class Dothideomycetes; order Venturiales; family Venturiaceae; genus Venturia; species Venturia nashicola. The sequence goes on from SNSD01000035.1 coordinate 29,342, forward strand.
TCGACCAAAGCTTGAATAGAGCATATCCCTTGGGATGGCGGATGGAGAAAGTCCCACACGACAAGATCGTGGTGGACGCCGACAGATTCAATGGAATGAACACGGAAATCGAGCGCAACACGTACGAACTTTGGAGACAAAGCCATTGTCTCAACGCAACCCGAGGCCTCGTACCCTTCACGAGTTGGCTTGATGATTTGAGAACCCGGCCTCGAACAACGTTCCTGATCGACACACCTTGGACTGCGTCGTATGGCCAGCGCCTTCGAAGCGCATTCAACGAAGGTCAATTCCAAACTTTGGACCCGCTAACACTTGACGACAATTGTGGCTGGCTTTACATCGACTCTGTGAAGAGCAAAGGCGTATATCGAGGAAAGATTTACTACAAGCACCAGACTGACGCTATGAAGACGATTGGCGATCCGTTAGATGCTGGCTATCCTCCTCCCAACACGATTGCAGCGATCAAGGCGAAATTGGAAGGAACATTCCCGGCAGCAGAGATGGCATTGATTCTGTGCTTTTCTTTGGGACCTGTTGCGATCCTGGCGGTGTGTTTGGCGTGGAAGGGTATGTCTACACTGCGGAGGCGGAGGAGGGGAGTGCAGAAGGCTGAAAACAACAGTGACGGATTTGAGCTTGTGAATGCCCGGAAAAGAGGCGAGACCAATGACGTGGCGGGTGAGGAGGATACCAAGTCACTGGACAAGCAAGGCGGCCTAGTCACCACGGCGCGACAGTTTGTTTAGGAAGATGTTGTTCTTTTTTTGCAGGAACAAGGAAGAGATGGTGGTGAGGGCTAGGAAAACCTCTGAGTTTGTGACGATTGCGGGTTTTGAGACCAAGCTACAGACACCAATGAATGTCTAGGATGGCCGGAAGTGGTGATCAACGAAGTTATGGTGTCGAGAGAGGGGTTCTGGGGCGTGGTGGAAATATAACCTCAATATCGAGGGACTCGATCAGATTACAAGTAGTTCTGTGCACACCTCAGGCTGTTCTTCCGTCCCAGGTTCCCAACTAGTAGTGATAGTAGTGGCCTAGTACTGTCGAACTACTGTACCGAGTACCGCAGTACCATGTATAGTACTCGGAGTCTCGGAATAAAAGAAAGGGTTCAAAGGGTTGGTTGGACCCTACCTTACCAGTACCTAACCAACCACACTACTGTGTACTAGGAAGGCGTGGTATGTAGCCCATGTTTTCCCTGACTAAACTGGTTCTATTCTATACGGAAAATGGTTACAGCAGCAATTCCGGAGATTTACATGCTGTAACCTACCTCTGTACTATCTCCAAAACAATCTCCATCCATTAATGAATGGGCAGCACGAAGGCAGATCAGGCCCTGCAACAATAGATGGCAGCGTCAATAATACACAGTGCTCAGTGTTCAGTACTCAGTAATACACGGCACTCATTGTACAGTACACATTACTCAGCACCCATTACCCTTACTCAGCACCCATTACCCATTACTCATCACCCATTACCCATTACTCATCACTAATCACTCATTACTCAGTGGCCAGTGTCTGTGAGACCACGGCTCCGACTCTCTCCTATAGAACTAGAGGCTGATCGCCATTTGGCATGCCTTTTCGGTGATCTTTTGCGGTGCAGAGCCTGCTGTTGATCTACGTCTCTGTTGGAACGATTAACACACGCAAGATGAGCAATCTCTGGACCTCATCTCATTTCCTGCCATCTGCTCTTCCCAACAATCCCTCCAACACCACTGTACCTCCACCACCACCACCACCACCACCGCCGCCACTCCTACTACCACCACCACCACCACCAGCACACCCTATACCTATACCTATTCCGATCCGCAATCGCCCTACAACGTCTCGCTCCACCCTGCATAAAACTATCCGAGCTAATTGCCTTAGACGCCACCCACGTCAAGAATTCTATTCTCCTCTATTCTCCTTAATCCCCATCTGTACCCCTCCGGTCAGCCGCCGCTGTCAGGACCCCCCTTTAACGACTACCGTTGGAAGAGCTAGACAGGGATTGAAGCTGCGATATTGTGCACAGAATTGATTTGTTCGACTGCAGACAGTGCAGAGTATCTCCGAGAATACCACAACTGCTTCCAAGGTTGCTCTCACCACGGAAACAACGCCTCCCTATACTGCCTCACCAAATCACTCCTTTCGAATCTCACAACTGCGACCTTTCTTTTCGACACTTTCCTTCATTCAAGTCGACCTAAATACCTTGCACTCGAGGAACGACCAAAACTCCCAACTGTACAGCGAATCCTTGCCATCCACCGTCACTGTGCTACCTCTAAACCACATCATCACCCAAACCTTATCCCACCCAAATGCGATACTGAGGTTCCGTTACCGAGTCCTGTCTTAACAGGCACAAGCATGTCGTCTACAGACACGAGTGCAGCCCTTGCTGCCATGATTTCAAATATCGCCAGGCAATATGATCCTCGCATGGACAAGAGCTTTCCTGGCCAAGTAGCTGCAAACGGTTCCCCGCCCGCGCAATCATTCTTGCCAGGCCCTGATACTCCCGAGAAGGAGACGCTGGAACGCGAATTAGCCGCCTTGATTACACGCGTCAACTTTTTGGAGTCGAAGGCTGCTAATTCGGGTGCGTTTCCCATGACCCCAAATGAGCAGGGCTTACCTCCAACCTATCCTACAGATTTACCGCGCGATTCTCCCAAGACACCTACTTCCTTTGCAGTGCGCAAGGCTTCAAATGCACAGAGAGACCCACGAACACACTGGGTAAACAATTGGTTGGCCGAAGATGCTTCCAATGACGGAGATCAGCCTTTGTCGCCTCGTCTGACAGAAGAACAATTGGGATACATCAGGGACCACCTCAACAAACAAGCCGATCAGATCAAAAACCAAAGAGATCAGATCGACGAGCTGAGCACGCAAATCTCAACACAAAAGGAGGCACAAGACACGGCATTTGGTCATGGCATGGAAGATATTGGAGCTCTCAAGCGGGAGCTGGCGAAACACCAACAGGCGAACTTGGCTTTCCAAAAGGCTTTACGAGAAATTGGCACCATTATTACGGCTGTTGCTAGCGGAGACCTTGGAAAAAAGGTCCTGATACACGCAAAAGAGCTGGATCCGGAGATTGCGACGTTCAAGAAGACGACGAATAAAATGATAGACCAGTTGCAAGAATTTGCGTCTCAGGTTACAAGACTAGCAAGAGAAGTCGGTACTGAAGGTCGATTAGGCGGTCAAGCTGTGGTACCTGGTGTCAAGGGTATCTGGGCAGAGTTGACAGACAATGGTGAGTGTGCATCATCACATCCAGGAATTCAAGACTAATTTTCATAGTCAACTTGATGGCAGAAAACCTGACAAACCAAGTGCGGGAGATTGCCGAAGTAACGACTGCTGTAGCCCACGGCGATTTGCGGAAGAAGATCGAGCGACCAGCTAGGGGTGAAATTCTTGAACTTCAACAAACTATCAATACTATGGTGGACCAACTCCGCTCTTTTGCTACAGAGGTCACCCGCGTCGCACGCGACGTAGGCACCGAGGGTCTCTTAGGAGGGCAAGCCCAGATCGATGGCGTCCAGGGAATGTGGAATGATCTCACAATCAGTGTCAACGCCATGGCCAACAATCTCACCACACAGGTCAGAGATATCGCACAGGTCACTACCGCCGTCGCCAAGGGTGACCTACAACGTAAGGTCCAAGCAGACTGCAAGGGAGAGATTCTGGAATTGAAGACGACCATCAATTCCATGGTTGACCGGTTGCAACAATTTGCTCACGAAGTCACAAAGATTGCACGCGAGGTCGGCACAGAAGGCAAGCTCGGTGGACAAGCAACAGTCCATGGCGTAGAGGGAACGTGGGCTGATCTGACGGATTCGGTGAACGGATTGTCCAACAACCTCACCACTCAAGTACGAGAGATAGCCATGGTCACCACTGCGGTCGCCAACGGAGATCTCACGAAGAAAGTCCGTGCCAATGTCCAGGGCGAAGTCCTCACCTTGAAGAACACTATCAATACCATGGTGGACAGACTCAATGCTTTTGCCTTCGAGGTCAGTAAAGTGGCCCGCGAGGTTGGTACTGAAGGCGTACTTGGCGGCCAGGCTGAAGTTGAGCAAGTGGATGGGAAGTGGAAGGATCTGACAGGTAAGCACATTCATATTGCGCTAACGAGACACCCACTGACTTCAACTGCAGACAATGTCAACACCATGGCCCAGAATCTCACCACGCAAGTGCGCAGTATCTCAGACGTCACTCAAGCAATTGCGCGCGGCGACATGACCCAGCGTGTTGAAGTCCACGCACAAGGAGAAATCGCTTTACTCAAAGACACCATCAATGACATGGTTGCAAGATTAGACAACTGGTCGCTTGCGGTGAAACGCGTCGCCCGCGAAGTCGGAGTAGAAGGCAAAATGGGTGGACAAGCAGAAGTCGAAGGCATCACCGGGCGATGGCGCGAGATCACAGTCTCGGTCAACACCATGGCTCAGAATCTAACGGCACAAGTCCGAGCCTTTGGGGACATAACCACCATGGCAATGGAGGGCAAATTCACAACCATTCAAGTTGAAGCTTCCGGCGAGATGGGTGAGCTCAAGGGGAAAATCAACAACATGATATCCAACTTGCGGGACAGCATCGAAAAGAACACGCAAGCCAGGGAAGCAGCCGAGCTCGCCAACAAGACCAAATCAGAGTTTCTCGCCAATATGAGCCACGAGATTCGCACGCCCATGAACGGCATTATTGGAATGAGTCAACTAGCACTTGATACGGAGCTTTCCAGTTATCAGCGAGAGATGATTACGATTGTGCATAATCTCGGCAATCAGCTCTTGACAATCATCGATGACATCCTTGACATCTCAAAGATTGAGGCCAATCGAATGGTGATGGAGGAAATTCCATTCTCGCTTCGAACAACAGTCTTCAATGCATTGAAGTCACTTACTACGAGAGCAAACGACAGACATCTCAACCTTGCCTATCAAGTCGATCATAATGTTCCCGACTTCGTTGTGGGCGACGCCTTCCGATTGCGTCAGATCATTCTCAATCTCGTGGGAAACGCGATTAAATTCACCGAGCATGGTGAGGTCAAAGTCAAGATTGGTACCTTCAAATCTCCCCAATGCGACGTCTCTGAGTACATGATCAAGTTTGCTGTCTCAGACACTGGTATTGGAATCAAGGCCGACAAGCTCAATCTCATTTTCGACACATTCCAACAAGCTGATGGTTCAACGACACGCAAGTTTGGTGGAACTGGTCTTGGTTTGTCCATCTCTCGCCGTCTGGTCAACCTGATGAAGGGTGAGATGTGGGTGGAATCTGCATACAGCGTTGGCAGTACCTTCAACTTCACCTGCAAAGTCAATCTTGCGGATCCTGACATCACCATCATCGCCCCCCAGCTTGCACCATACAGAAGTAGACCAGTCTTGTTCGTCGACCGCGGTAAGACAGGATGCAGCGATGATATTGTGAAGCACCTCACAGCACTTGATCTTATTCCAAATATCATTGGACCTGACGAGCCGATTCCGACTCCCGATGCTTCTGTCAAGCCACCGTATGATTGTGTAATTATTGACTGTAACGACACCGCTCAGAAGCTGCGAGAGTTCGAGAAGTACAAGTACACGCCACTGGTCATGCTAACGCCAAACATCAACGTCAGCTTCAAGAACGCGCTTGAGGATGGCATATCGAGTTACATGACTACGCCTTGCCTTGCCATTGACATGGGTAATGCTATCATTCCCGCCCTCGAGGGCAGAGCAGCGCCTCTGGTGTCAAAGAATTCTAGATCTTTGAACATATTGCTGGCAGAAGACAATGCCGTCAACCAGAGATTAGCTGTCAAGATTTTGGAGAAGTACCATCACAAGGTGACAGTTGCCAACAATGGCCTCGAAGCGTTTGAGCTTGTTAAGTTGAAGAGGTTCGACATCATCCTCATGGATGTACAAATGCCGATTATGGTACGATCTGACAAGTCGATATGATTAAATCGAAGCTGACGTATCCAAAGGGAGGATTTGAAGCCACCGCAAATATTAGGGAATGGGAGCGGGCCCAAGTTGACGCCCAGCGAACACCGATTATTGCCCTTACCGCCCATGCCATGGTTGGCGATCGCGAAAAATGCATTCAAGCCCAGATGGATGTACGTAGTCGTGTATACATTTAACGTTTGGCCTTACCTGACGATGTTGCAGGAATACCTTTCAAAACCGCTCAAGCAGAATCAACTTATCCAGACAATTCTCAAATGCGCGACACTTGGAGGCGCACTATTAGAGCAGAACCAGATGATGGGTAGCGATGGTATGAATGATCATACCCGAGCGCCCCAGCCTTCGACACCAAGCAGCCTATCACCATCCATCGGAGGAACGCCGAGAAGACCTGCTCTTGATCTTCGTGCTAATACGGAAGTAGGGGCTCATAGTCCTTCCATACTCACTGCGGATCAAGCTGATCCAATTAGCGTAAGCCAACCATTGCTAGCCGAACATCGCGTGTGCTGATTAATGACAGCTTCTCCTAAGGTCACACAGTGGTTAATATACACCTCTCTGACCAATCCCTGCATTAGCTAAACAAAGCCCTTTCTAGAAATATGAGCCTTGGAACAGCCGCGATTTCAATTTTTTGCATCCAGGGATGAGTTACCCCCGCTATACCTGTCGCTCTTCGCATATGAAACATACCCACTGCTGTTATGCCTGAGGGCAATGCTCGCTTGTCCCATCTTGGACCTTGGAACGGCTTTTTCTCCTTTCGGTTCTAAGGCCTTGGGCAATGTTACGTTTTGATGGTTTCTCTTTTTGTGGAATTTTGGCAGTACAGAAGAACGCATGAGTCTGGCGAAAGGGAGTTTTTGAATCATTGGATTCACATCTCATTTGTGCATTCGGGAAAGGAAGAGAAAGAATCAGGCGCACCCAAGATTTCAATGTGTCGCCTCTTCGATGAGACATGAATCTTTTCTTTTTCGGAGTGGTTGGTTGAATAGAAAGCCGATACCTGCAATTTGATAGAGCCGGTGATCATATCTGTGACAAGCTCATTTGATTTGACAATGACATCTTTATGAATTTTCCGCACCCTTTTCTGACGCAGCACTCAACTGCCTTCCACTGGCCAACAGCGTCTGTTGTGTCGTGCAGCAACTTAAAATTGCCGGCCGGCCCTCTGGGAGTAGCGTAATACTCAAAAGATATCTGCCTCGACATCAAGAACGGTAAGAGAATTGGGATTTGTGGACGAACGGGAAGTGGCAAGTCGTGCCCCGTCACATATTTTCTCGGTCTCCTTCACCAACGATCAGTCGCTATCAAGACTGATCACGCGGGATCAGGTCAACCTAGCTGGAACCACTTCGATCGAACTTCTCCGCTCTGCCGCAAGAGCATTCCTTCATGAAGGTTTTCAGGACAAAGCAACGCACTGCCATGAAGTGGATAATCGACTCGCTTGATTGGTGAGGACGACATGCTTATCAAAGCTCTGAAGGATGTTGGACTGTGGCAGAGAGTGAATGGAACTCGTGAAGATCACGAGAGGAACATTCTTGATGGCCCAACGCGCGACTTCGTATAATCAATCGGCCAGGGAGAGTCAATTCATGTGTCACGCGAGAGCCATGGTGAAGGAGGGAGAGAGGTTGGTTTCCGAAGATGCGGCTAGCAGGTTTTTATGTTCATCCACCGGATGGTTCTACTAGCCTGCCTTGCCATCATTCAGCTGGATCGTCTTGCAACGCTAAATTGAGTGATTGTCTCTCGTGCAAGTCATTCTGCAAATGGCTTTCAGAAGTCGAACTAACATGGCCATCAACACCACCATGGACTTTGATAGCGTTGCCGTCTTGGAGGATGAGATGTTCAGGAGATTGGTCGAGGGGCAAGACGGGACATGGTTGGGAGTGGAGCGGTCGGGCACGAATGGTGACAGCGCATTTGTTATGCCGCAATGATTATGATCGTCATGCTTGAAGCTATGCAGTTTACACTGTGGAATTAAGTATAGATTCAAGTATTGTATGTGGACACGAGATTCAAAGCGGAGTGTATTCTTCCTTCTAATGCTCGAGTGGAGAGTTCCAAAGTCCACCTTCCATAGATGAATCTATCGATCCAAAGCTTGGGCTTGACACTACTTCTTCTTAGTAGATGTGTATGCAGTAAACAGAAATGGTTGGCTTACCATAGAATAATATACACCCTTGGCTCTCAACAGACTTTGATGGTCACCTTGTTCAAGAACCTTGCCAGAACCCAAGACGAAGATGACGTTGGCCTTTTGGATGGTAGCTAGTCGATGAGCCACGGCGATAATGGTGCGTTGCCCTTCTCCCGCAGCTCGCTCAATAGCTTCCTGCACAAGTTTCTCAGACTCGGAATCTAGACTTGAAGTTGCCTCATCGAGAAGTAAGACTCTCGGTTTCCGAAGCAGAGCGCGCGCGAGAGCGAGACGTTGGCGTTGCCCTCCACTCAATGAGATGCCCTTGGGGCCGAGCTGTGTCGAATAGGCGTTGGGTAGTGAGGAGACGAAGTCATGGATTTGCGCATCTTTACAAGCTGCGTGAATAGCGTCATCGGTCGCAAGTGACGCGTCCACAGAAAGCGCCACATTCTCTCTGATGGTGCCTTCGTACAATGTCGACTCTTGCGCCACTAGGGAAATGTTGCTGCGATAGGCACCAACATTCAAATCTTTGATGTCCGAGTTTCCATATGAGATACTACCAGAATCAGGATCGTAGAATCGCTCGATCAGAGAGATGATCGTTGACTTTCCGCATCCAGTTGCGCCTACCAGGGCGACGAATTGGCCGGGCTTGATCGAAATGCTGAGGCCGTTCAGAACGGGCACGTCTCTCCTCTTGTAGCTGAAGTAGACATCCTTAAACTCCATTCCCACGACACCTTCGTCGGGTTTTCGTGTTTGAGCCTCGTGTTCTGTGTTTTTGTCGCCGAATCGGGAGCTGAGAATGCGATTTGCGCCTGAAGTGGCCTCTGAAATGTTAGGGGCCATGGAGAGCCTAGTAGGCAAGTTAATCAAGACGAATGTTGAGTATATGAATCAAAGGCGTACCAAGTCCCAGCTGCCTGGCTCCCTTGGATAACAGCCATATAAATCACAAAGAATTGAACCAGATTGTACTGTCTTGAACCCATGAGCCTTCCACCATACCAAAATATCAGTGCCTGACAACCCATCTCCACACTGTCCGAGAGCGCAAAGACAAGCGTGGATGGCCATGCTTCTTTATAGGCCTTGGATACGTGAAATTTCAAGAGTGCATTATACCTATTGATGATGGTATTCTCCATAATAAGAGATGTGCATGTGCGAAAGGCTCCGACCGCTTCGGTGGCGAACTGTGAACTCTCCTCAAATACCGCAGCGTTCATCTTCTCGAATCTGGTTTCGAGGCGGATGCGAAAGAAACCCGCGACGAGAACGATAGGAAGGATTGTGAAAGCACCAACCAAGGACAACTTCCAGCCATAGACGAATGATATAATGAAGCATCCTACAAGGTTGAATATCGACACGTATGCCATGGTCATTTGGCCTCCTATGACACGTTTAGCGGGACCTGCCCATGGAACTTTCGAGGGAAGTTCTTACCCAGAAGATGTTCCACTTGCGTGGGATCAGAGGAGAGCCTGGAAGTAATGGTTCCTGCCGAGTTCGCATCGGAGTCGAAGTATGCGATGCGTTTGCGAATGATATTTTGCATGTATTCTTGTCGGTATGCCGTCGTGACCACGGTTGACACAACGTGAGCTGTGTAACCAAGTACATAGTATGCGACAAAGCTGCCGAGGGCCATGACGAAAAACATAAGCGACCAGAAGTTTCCCTTGACCACTAATGCTTGACCTGTCAATGTGAAGGTTTGAATTAGATTGGCAAAAAGGAATGCCTGCGTGAAGTTAGCAGTGATAGACATGATCCGAAGTCAGGATGCATGCCTGGATTGGATAGACGGCTATGGAAAGAGTTAGCAGAATAATCTTCCGCAGGGTGCAATGAGACTCACCTCCTCCGGCAGCAGAACTTAAGACGATCAAGCTGTACAAGATCCAGTGAGAACGTTGCTCATATATAAGCCGTCCGAAACTTCGTATGAAACCAGTATCTTTGTAGCCTCTTTCGACTTCGCCTGACCCTTGTGTTATTGGCTGGACTGTCGCATCGACCACTTTGGACCTTTTCTCATTTTGATCAGGAACTTCATCGTCGAGAACCATCGTATCATCAGCCAAGCTTTCTGCGCCCATCGCAATTGCCTGTGCCCGCACAAGACCACAATAGACACCATTTTCGTTCTCGAGAAGTTGATCATGTGTTCCTTGTTCCACGAGTCTACCTTGTCTCATAACGATGATTTTGTCTGCTTTCTTGATTGTGGAGAGTCGATGCGCGATAACAACGGTTGTGCGGTTCCTCGACACGCGATCGAGCGCGGCCTGGACGATTCGCTCTGTCCGAACGTCAATCGCACTTGTTGCTTCGTCTAAGATGAGGATCTTAGGCTGCTTGACAATGGAACGGGCGATCGCTAGACGTTGTCTCTGGCCGCCACTAAGCTTGATGCCAGATTCACCCACCGTAGTCTGATAGCCCTTGTTGAGATGATTAGTAGACTTCGTGAGGCGTAATTTCAGCGACATACCTGAGGAAGCTTCTCAATAAATTCGTCTGCGAAAGCTTCTTTGCAGGCATTCTTAACTATCTGAAGCTTTTCTTCTTCCGACAGATTCTCCAGCTCGGTGCCACACAACCCATAAGCTACGTTTTGCCAGATACTGTCATTGAACAAAAAGGGTTCCTGCTGAACAAGTCCAATTTGCGCCCTCCACCATTTGTTGTCAATTTTGGCAAGATCCGTTTGGCCAACTAAGATGGCTCCTCCGACCATCGTAGGGTCTGTCGAGCCTGAAATGCGATTCACCCCTTCTTTCTCAGACTTTGCTTTCTTCTTTTCCTTCTTAACCTTTTTCTCTTTCTCGGGCGAAGCCTGATGTTTATGCCTCATTACCTTCATCATGGCGGCAGGGAGCTCTGCTTCTGGGACAAGGCCGTACCATTTTTCGAGGAGTCCGACGATAGTACTTTTACCGCTACCGGAGGGACCAACAATAGCAGTAACCTTTCCGGCTTCCAGTTTGAGGTTTAATTTGTCCAGAACCTGAACCTCTTTTCGGCTTGGATACACAAACGATACGTCTTTGAATGTGATATCGTGCTCTATGGATACTTGCAGTGCCTTTAACCCGGACTGGTCAGGTTTAATTGCATCAATAGTGGCAAGTAATTCGCCTGCAGCGGTGGATGCCTTCGCCATAGATATAATGGGCGCAGCTAATCGTCCAATCGAGGTCACAGCCATGACGATCGAAAACAAAACGCTAGTATTAGATTAGCGTAGCAAATTGATTTACACAGCTTCCAAAGACGTACACTGCAATCGCTCCGATGCCACTAATATTTCCATTGTTCACGAGTTTGATACCGTACCAGAAGGCTGGAGTTTGATTAGTCATGTTTCTAGACAACAAACTGATTCATGATTTCAGTGTCCCACTAGCCTTCAAGAGTGACGATGACACCCTTCATTCTGATTCTCATTACTTCATGATCGAGATCGATGAACTTCAGGCGAATTTTCGAGACAAATTTGCCAGAACTTTATCGAAATCTCTCCCGAGTCCTAGTTGATAACAACTAGTCGTATTTCCAGAAGAAACACTGAATCGACGATGCCATGGTGGTGTGGTAGACTGACCCAATGCGAACGTGCCGTAAGTGCTGAATAAAACAGGTGACATAAGTAGGCCCATCAGGGGAGAATTTTTCATTTCCGCTTTTCTGGCGTCTTCCACAAATTGGTCGTAACGAGACGTCAAACGTCTTTCTGCTCCAAAAGCTACCACTATTCGGATCGAACTCATAAGTTCGAAAGCCAAAGATGATGCTTTCTCGAAGTGTCGCATGGTAGCAGCATGGTTCTTGAAGAAGAATGGGATAATTGTTCCATACACAATGAGAATGAAAGGTAGACTGGCAGACGCGACCAGCGTCAAGCGCCACGATTTGATGAAACTCACAACGTAGAGACCTATTGTCAAGGACAATGCTTGGATGAACATGGTAAGCTGCTGGGAAATGCCTAGTTGGATCAGATTCGAGTTTGTAGTGATCCGCGTAGAGATCACACCAGGAGATACGGTATCGACTACGGTGACGGATTGGTTGAAGAGAGCTTTGATGTAGGCGAATCGCAGGGCTGCGGATATTCGCAGTCCACTGACTCTGATGGAAAACTACGGTGGCAGATCAGCTATGTCAATCTTCTAGTCGACCCTCTACGCACCATAGAAATGTAACTAAGACAGAAGCGGCTTATGAAGATGTATAAGATCAAGAGCGCCTGGTTGTTCAAAGCTTTGTCAAACTGTTCTCGAGTCACACCAGAGCCTTCTGTGAAATAACCCGTGAAATTTCCAACCAGGTTTCCCAAAACTATTTCCCAAAATTCAGTAGTAATCAATTAGTCCACAGGTACAACAACATACCCAAGAACATTAAAGGCATAGCCACTCCAGCCCCCACAGCAGTGAGTACGCAAAGCCCAATCAAGAATTGGTCGAAGTTTGTGCCGAACGATAACACTCGCTAGTGATGGTGAAGCCCTTAGCATTTTCAATTTTCAACATTGGAAGGCAGAAGATGAAGCTTACAAAGAAGTTGCCAAAGCCGGAAGGAGCAGCTTCTCGTTGGAACTGCTTCTCTCCATCTTTCTCTAATTCCGTCTTTTCGCTGACAGCAGGTGTGGCGCCAGTGGCCGACTTCTTTTTCTTGAAGAGAGCCATGAGCCCATGACAGTAACAAAAGGAACGAACTGCTGGATAACAGGTGGATTTGCTAACAATCGATGAATGATTATCCAGCCATGATGAAATGAGTTGGAAAGATAGGAAAGAAAACAAAACCTCGTACTCGACGGTCCTTGATATGTACCATTAAGAGGCGTCGTTGCCTACAAGGCAGCACCAGTCGTACAGAAAGCAGAAGGCCAAAGACGGGACTTGTTAGATGCCGACATGAGTGGCAGGGAATCGTTACCGAGGTATCTTACCTCGCAATACCAGTAGGAGGTACCTCCGTACCAGTACACAGTAAATCACTAGCCGAGGATCTTTACTGTACGAGGTTGGCAAGTTCATTGGCTGATATATTACGTCGTCCGAGTCATCCCATCATCGATCGGGACTCGGGAGTTGCTTCAAAGTGTCCAAGTGGATACCGACACCTCATCGGTGAGCGCCACTGAAAGGGTCACGTGTAAGATAGCTCGGATGACAATACTGAAATACGGGAGTAAATAACGGAACCTCCACTTCACTCCATACCTCATATCCGGTCAACATATTGCAGGTGGGAGGCGACAAAGGCGATCGAGTGTTTCATTTTAAATCATACGCTAACATGAAATTGGTCCTGCAGTACATTAATATCATCTCCTCCGTTCGCAACAGTCATTCTTCACTTGAAGGTGTGAACAGCATGAGCATTGCAATACGCCAAGATTCCGTGAGGGCCCCATTCACCGCCTACTCCTGACTCCTTGTGCCCGGAGAAGTGCACTTGTGGGATAGGCTTTGTAAATGAGTTGATAAAAACATTGCCAGCTTGCAATTGCTTAGCAATCTTCTGAGCATGTGCGATGTCCTTGCCGAACACTGAAGCACCAAGACCGGCGTTTGTATTGTTGGCACGGGCGATGACTTCTTCCTCATCAGACCAAGGTTGTGTAGGCACGATTGGGCCGAAGGGCTCCTCCTGGACAATACGAGAATCATTGGGTGGGTTGTCAATGATTGTTGGTTCTGTTGCGGTGCGTCTTAGTAAAATCCTTTCGAACCGGGTTGCTAGCACCGCGGGGCTCCTGATTCTCTGCTGCTGGATAACGCCTGAAGTCGAATCAAACGCTTTCAATAAGGAATCGATAGCGATCAATTTCTGGCGAGACCTTGGAAGTGAAAAGCCATAAATTCATCGAAACCGGTATAAATTGAAAGAACTTCAGAGCCAGAGAGGCAGAGAATTCAGGAGGTCACAGTGGGAACAAAGAGTAAAACCTACGAATGAAGAACCCCTTGCTTGTGGCAACGGTATCCGCGCCGTAAAACTTATATCCCTGCTTCTTCGAATCCTCAAAGAAGGTCTTCACTTTCTCATACTGCATAGAGTTCTGGATTGGTCCGAGCAATACGCCATCATCATCGGATGCTCCAACTTTGACATTCTTCGTAAACTCTACCATGCGCTTCACGAACTCGGTGTAGATGGACTCGTGGATGTAAATGCGCTTCGTGGCAACACACACTTGGCCAGAGTTGAAAAAAGCACCCATGGAGACTTCGGGAACAGCCTTGTCCATATCGACGTCAGGAAGAACGATGCAGGGATCGTTCCCACCAAGTTCGAGTGTGACACGCTTGAGAGTCTTTGCGCAAGCCTCCATAATTTTCTTCCCGGTGGCTATGGAACCAGTGAATGAGATCTTGGAAATGCCAGGGTGGGCTGTGAGAAGAGGACCGAGCTTGTCATCACCTCCGAGGACCTGGATGACGCCTGGAGGGAAGACTTGTTGCGCGAGTTCTACAAGCTTGAGGGCTGTGTAAGGGGTGAACGGACTTGGCTTGACGATGATGGTACAGCCTATGCCAGTCAGTGGACGAGACAGCAAAGAGAGATACGTGCGGGCTTACCAGTAAGAACAGCGGGAGCGATCTTGCCAGCGGAGAGCAACAATGGGAAATTCCATGGGCAAATAGCACCAACAACGCCCAATGGCACGTAGCTGGTGACTACACTACGTTCGTCATTCTCGAAAGTCTCGGTTGGAAGATCCAAGGAAGCGTGGAACTTGATGAAATCAATGACACCAGCAACCTCTCTCTGCGCGAATTGCTTAGGCTTTCCAGTTTCCTTGCACATGAGTTTTGAGAAGTCCTCTTGGTATCCAGAGTACAGATCGGCAAACTTGTTCATGTATTCCTTTCGCTTATCAATTGGGGTCTGAGACCAGCTCTTGAATGCATTCGAGGCTGACTCCACGGCATCATCGACATCCTGTTGGCTGGCAATTGGCACATCCCATAGCTTCTCTTGAGTGGCGGGGTTGATGCCATTATGGACGTTCTTGCTGCTGACGTTCTTGCCATCGACGACGTTGAAGAATTCGGTGAAGGAAAGGTTGATTGATTTGGAAGAAGACATTTTGGTCTGGGCAAGGTGAAATGTGAAGTGAGGAAAGAGGATCAGGGTGTGATGATGGATTTATCAAAACAACGACTTGAAGCCAACGGGATAGGCATAGATGATGCGGGGTCGGCAAGAACTGAGAAGGGAAGAGGGAATTGCGGAGAGGCGTTGACGGAAGAGGCTAGGATGTACAAAAGAAGGGCGTCGCCACCACAGAAGTACCGGAGTATCTGCATGTCATTGGCTTGTCGCGTACTTGGATTCTTGGTTGACATGTCGGCAGTTGTGATGCAAAGAACGAAGGGAGGAAGGTCTGATGCAGGGCAGTTTTAGTTGTCGATCTCGGAGTGAGATTA
Source organism: Venturia nashicola (assembly GCA_004522665.1). NCBI lineage: Eukaryota > Fungi > Ascomycota > Dothideomycetes > Venturiales > Venturiaceae > Venturia > Venturia nashicola. The sequence goes on from SNSD01000035.1 coordinate 45,009, forward strand.
CCTCGACTTGAACAACACGAATTTGGGCATCGGCATCGGCATCGGCTTACTCCTAGCAGCTGATATGTCTCGGCTGGTTCGATGGCTTCAGGCGTCATCAAAATAAATGCTGGTGATGAGGATTCAAGAGCAGGTTGGACGACCATCTACATCCTGCTTCCACCGGCTTGAGGAACCCTAACCACAACCTTGCCCCATGTATCTCTTGCACCGAGAGCCTTGAGAGCCTCACCGACTGTCTCTAGACCAACATATTCTCTATCTGTGAAACAAGTTCCCTTGAACTTGCCACTCTCCATCAGTTCGAATAGACCGTTCCACACGACCTCGATGGTTTCCGCTTCATTGATCGAGTATGCTCCCCAATGCAACCCAACAACAGAAATGTTCTTCAACAACATCCTGTTCGTAGCCACCTTCTCAATCTCGCCCGCCGCAAATCCAATGACCAGAAGTCGGCCATTCCAGGCCGTGCATTTTGTGCTCTCTGTGATGAGACCAACAGGATCGTACACAATATCGACACCTCTTCCTTTGGGCGTCAGTTTTTTGACCTTTTGGGGCCAGTCTTTGTCCCTGTAGTCGACTCCAAAGTCTGCACCAAAGGATTTAGCTACGTCGAGCTTGTGTTGGGAGCCGGCTGTCGCAATGACAGTTGCACCGAAGGCTTTTGCGATCTGCACTGCCGCGAGACCGACGCCGCCAGCTGCTGCGTGGACGAGGACATAGTCGCCTAGCAAACACCAACATTAGCCGAGGACCATTTCGAGAAAGCGAAGAAGGCGAACAAGTGCCTCACCCTTCTTAACACCAGCCCTCTGAACCAGAGCCGCATAACTAGTAGGCGCAGTAACAAACAGGCCCGCGGCCTCAAAGAAACCCCATCCCTTAGGAATCGGCCTCAATCTCTCCTCTGACGCCGTGATTAACGTTGCATATCCTCCTTGCGCGCTGCCAAAAACCTTGTCTCCTACTTTGTATTTTGGGTGTGAAGCAGGGGCAGGTGTTTTCAAAACGACGCCCGAGAATTCAGCACCGGAGATCCATGGGAGTTTTGGCTGGTGTTGATATTTGCCGCGTATTTGAAGCAGGTCGAAGAAGTTCGTTGCGGTTGCGTGGATAGCTATGAGGTATTCGGATGGGGATGGAACTGGATCGGGAAGCTCGACTACTTTCAGCTCTTCAGGGCCCTAGAATTAGTATTAGATGTGAATAGGAGAGCCGAAACAAAGAGCCATCATACCTTGACATATTGGGTTATCTGGATGCCGCGCATTGTGACTGTTCCTGAGTATAGAGTCACGGTATGCGATCAGGGTGTGAACTGGAGAGCAAGTGAATGGTTGAGAAAGCGAAGATGGGGAACAGGTAGAGCAGCACCACGTCTGATATGTTTAGCCGACCAGAATCTCCATGACCATGATCCTAGGAGGTAGGAGGTAGTAAGCCGAGGATGAACTCGGCGCGGGGAGAAGACGGCGTCGCTGATCAACTGCCACAAGCCTGATTGCCTGAGGAGTTGGGTAGTTCTACACGGGTACTCCCTAGTTGGAATGGAGGATAGGTGATGGGTGATGGGTATAATGCATGGACGCTTGCTCTGCCCAAAGTATCATACGAGTACCATAGGCAGGACGTTGAAGCTCAGAGAGACGGTTTTGCCATGTTTTATCGTCCACGTACCTTATGCGGAAGGCCGGCGACTTGGGATGACATAGACATCTTCTGACTCTGGGCAACATATTTTCCGCTTTCAAAGCTGCAAACATCAAACACTTCCTAAAGGCTCTTGATTTGAGATTTCCCTCGCAGTGTAGTTCTATATTGAAGCTTGTTATCGCCTCCTGATACTCCCTTACCACCACCTATATACCACCCATACACCACCTACCTAATACACCACCCATACACCACCATGGCTGAAGCACCATCCACGGCCGCAGACAGCGACCCAGTCGAGACACAACTCACTTTCAACGTCAAAGCCTCCAACGATCAGAAGTTCGTCCTTACATTGCCGCTATCCACAACTATCGGCGATGTCAAGAACAAGCTCGCCGGACCGGACTACGCAGACGTGCCTGTCGAGCGCATACGCTTGATCTACTCTGGCCGTGTACTCAAGAACGAAGACTCTCTTTCCACACACAACGTCAAAGATGGCAACACAATACACATGGTCAAAGGCGCTGCTAGCAATGCTCGACAAAATCCCGCCGGTTCCACAACCAGCGCTGCTACGCCTGCGGTTCCAGCCTTGCCACCAATGGCCACGGGGACAGCCAACAATCCTCTAGCAGGACTTACTGGAGCTCGATATGCTGGCTTTCATGGACTGCCCAGTGCGAACATGTTTGGCGCAGACGGAGGAGTAAGTTTGTAATATGCTCGAACCCAAAACACTACTAAAACATCGCAGATGGGTGCACCACCACCGCCTGGCGAGATGCTCCGTATGCTCGAGGACCCAAACTTCGCTTCCACAATGAACGAAGCCCTGAACAACCCAGACATGCTCCGGATCTTGGAACAGCACCCAATGATGCGCGACAACCCTCAACTCCAACGCATGATCCGCAATCCAGAAATGCGGCGTATGCTGTTCAGTCCTGACATGCTACGTATGCAGTTGCAAATGCAGGAACAAATGGGTGGTGAGCCAGGGGCCAGCAGTGACTTCCCAGCTCCAGGCGTGACGGATCAAATGCCGGCAGGAGGAGGAACAGCAGCCGGAACAGGAGCCGCACCAGCAAGCAATGCCGCATCGAACCCATTTTCATCGCTACTTGGAAATATGGGAGGTGCTGGTGGACCAGGAGCTGGCGGAGCGAATGCTCTCGCAGCATTGTTGGCAGGCATGGGCGGCGCTGGCACCACACCTGGAGCTACACCACCAGCTGCAGCATCGACAGGACAAGGTACACCTTCGGCAAACCCAGGAGTAGATCCATTTGCGAGCCTGTTTGGCGGGGCAGCACAAGGAGGAGCAGGAGGGGCAAATCCTCTGGCAGAAATGACAAGGAACATGATGCAGAACCCGGAACTGATGCGAAGCATGATGCAAATGATGGGCGGAGGAGATGGAGGTGCTGCGCTGGGAGCTGGGGCTGGGGCTGGAGGAGCGGGAGCCAACCCATTCTCACAACTCTTTAACCCGGCCTTGATGATGCCACCGGAGACGCAAGAACCGGCAGATAACAGACCACCTGAAGAGCGGTATGAGAGTCAGTTGAGGCAGCTTAACGATATGGGATTCTTTGAGTTTGACAGGAATATTGCGGCACTTAGGCGGAGTGGAGGCAGTGTGCAGGGAGCTATCGAGCATTTGCTCGGTGGCTCTTGAGGGTGTGAATATGAGGCGTAGCCTTGATGGAATTCAGTATGGCGTGGTTGGGCGAGCAAGCGGGTCTCATGAGGCATAGTATGAGGTAAGATTGTATGATTTCCGGAAGGCTAAGGGCAAATGGGTCTCTGAGCTTTCATCGAGAGCATATCATTATGATGATATAGTTGTGTATGGCGTGAAAGACGGGTCAACCACTTGATACTGAATCTTCAACCTAGTAAAGGTAATCGTGTTAATCGAGCCAGTACTTGGGTTTCAATTCAGGCCTTCGTTCACCCTTAGCCGCTGGAAATCCAGTCTTCCACGGCAGTCTTGAAATAAAAACCCGGTATTGACGAATTTCCTGAACGACCAAATTCCTGCTGAAATTCGTGTCAATTACCAGATTAGATTGGGAAGCCTCAAGAATAATTGATGTTTCAGTCAATGTCAGGTGTAGGGAGGAAATGACGCGACGTTGTCACTGTGGAAGTTAGGTGTGAGTTGAAACAAGCTCTCATGTGAAACGTGAGGGAAGAAACACATTGGCTTACAGATTCGCGCATGGTGATGATTTGTTGAGCAGGAGGAGAACGAGTTTTATGTTTTAAAATGATAAATACAAGGAGAGATAAGGGGCGAGGTCAATGGTAATTTAGAAAATGGACAGTAGGAGAAGTATACACGAATCTCATAACACAAAGACCGTTTCGAGGACATGGTCGTCAAGAAACAAAGACTAGAAAGTTTGGAAGAAGATCAGTCGGCCAACAGATCTCAGAGATGTCCTCGAAGGATAGCCGATCCTGCAACGCCTAAGATTTCGAATGGTGATGGATCTCTTAAGTTCTTCATGATTTTAAGAAGAGGGTATGTATGGTTCTCTTCGGCGATGATAGATACGACTTGCCCAAACGTCCACACACTGGTCATGTGGCCCCTGTTGGCTTGAGAGACCGTCAATCTGACATCGATATGGAAAAATTCCTGGCGCTCGTTAAGGCCTATACTACGAGAAACCTATCTGTAAGTAATCTCAATTGAAGGTGCTGTATGAACTGAATGGAAGCTTGCATTGAAAGGCAGTACTAGTAGATTCGTTGATTTGGTGTGGCCATTCCAAGAATCTTTGTCATGGGTCCACTGCTGCTGCTGCCTCGCGGCGGCCAACTGTTCATCACTTTCTCACGCCTCGTTTTTGAATCCAAAGTCCTATTAGACATTAATAAGTAAGTTCATTATGTGTAGTATATGTATGTATGTGATATTGCGCCTGATTCCTCTCTCCCTCCAAAAATGCTATTAAGGGGTATCTTCCGCAATTCAAAAACCAATTCAATCATCCAAAAAAAGCGTGCATACGTGAACGTGCACGCTTCCTTATACGACAACGCACAGACAAAAGAAATCAGACTCAACGAGTGTATCCCACTTTGCCTGCTAAAGACTATTCGCCGGCCAGACTTTCCCTTAAAGCATCGACATCCAGGGATTTTACAATGGGTTCTCTAGGCAGCGGCACCTCGGGTCCAAAACCAAAGATTGGACCTGACTGGTTGATTCCCGGCGCGCGATTCTTGACACCCAACAGTGCACTCTTTGCCGAATCCATTGAGTGGAGAGATGGGGTTGGTGGTTGAGAAGCATTGGCACCTTCACTGTGTTGAGTTTTCCTGGATCTCGGACGGCCAGTAATTTTGCTTTCCCCCAATGGCTCAATTTGTTCAGCAGTGGAAGCAAGCGAAGGCATTTCAGAGGCAGCGTAACCCCATCGCCCAAAGACCCAACCGACTTTGGATCCAAGATTGCCCATGCTGCTCTTCTTCCGAATCTCGCCAGGTTTGCGCTGCGAGTCAGCGATGCTGGCGAGACAAGAAAGGCTGCTGTTTTGTGACGGTCGTGATGAGGCGTGAATGGCAACAATATTCGTTCCTGTTAAGGCGGTTTGCGAGACACGCCGGCCACCGCCGGCAAGCAGTTGCGAGGGCCGTGACTGTAGAGTGTGTATATCCATCCCCGAGATGGATATAAGACTTTCATGGGAGGCAGCCCGGCGGAGGCCGGGTCTCATGACGTTATTAGAACTGAATTGCTCATATTTAATCTGCGACTCTGTCTGTTGTGTTTCCTCGTTCTCCTCTTCAAGGATGATAGAGTGATAGCCTGTAGACCAGGGGTCAATTTCCCCACCAGCCGATTCCCGTTTCGATTTTCCTTTACTTCTCGAGGCACCAGTAAGTTGCTGAGAAAATGGCATCGCGCCTTCCGATGACGTTCTCATTCCGGCATCTAGCGAAAATCGAGGAATCGGATCGTGACGCGGCTCAACAGGTCCTGACGTTTGGGGCGAGAAAGCACCGTTGCTCTCTGGACTCGTGGGTCGTGATAAATCTGTGGCGTTGTCGCTGAAGACTCGATCGAAGATAGATTCGTTATACGGAGAGCTGGGAACAGACGATATCGCAGTCTGACTAGACTGCATCGACCAGCGTTTGATCGATGCCCGTTGGTTGGGAATGGTGACTGCTGTGTGCGATAGAATGGTCGACGACGTGCTGGGATGGTTTGAATGTCCCATAGATAGGGACGATCTTGTTGTATGAGTACCAGAAGGAGGGGCAAAATGCGAGCTCGTAAGGCTCACTCGCTTCTTCCGCGGCCTTCGTGCGATCTCCTTTCGTGCTGGCTTTGGCTGCTCGATGGCCGAAGGGGAATGATAATGATGGTGAACATGCAACTCCTTTGCTCCAAGTTCCGTTCCGAGGCTTGGGATAGTTGGTGCTGGTGTTGATGGTGACTCCTGAATACCTTGCTGTACCATCATCTGGCGGAGTTTCCCGACCTCGTCATTCGATCGATCCAGTACCTCTTTAAGCTCCACAATACCGAGCTGCAGATTCGCGTTGTCCTGTAAAATATCTTTGACGAAGTGAGAAACCACACTGCTTCCATTCTTGTCATTCGGCAATGTTGTCGACGCAGCAGCTCCTTTCAGTCTTCCGGCCGCGGTCGATAACTCTAGTTCGACTGCTCGTCTTCGCTCCATGCGTCCCACAAGCTCGACGTGCCTTTCCCTCTCTTCTCGAGCGTCTCGTTCAATGCTGTCCATTTGATCTTGCAAACTGACAATGGTTCTCTCGGCACGCTGAAACCTAAGTATTGCCGTTCGCTCATCCTCTTTCGTGACGTCCAACGTCTTTTGTAGTGCCTCCTGCTCATCCTCAAAACGTGCCAGCTCGGCATTCAGTAAGTCCGTCCGGGCAGCCAGACCCGTCAAGCGCTCAACCTGAACCTCTGCAGACCGTAAGCATTCAGTCAAGGATAAAATCCTCGAGTCCGACTCAACAAGGGCCGCATTCAGACTTTCAAGTTGATCCAGCAATCTCCTGTTCTCTTCAATGGTGTGGGCATTTCTCTCCTCCACACCCCGCTTCTCCTGCTCCAGGATTCTGAGGGTTTCCAACATTCGTTTTCGATCGTTCTCAGCATCTGCGACGTAGGATTCATGGCGATAAAGGAGAGCCTGCAAGGGTGGTAAGAAAATTGGTAGATACTCATTTCCGACATGCCGCTGTCGAATCTTGATGCGCGTTGGCAATCCGCTAAGATGCCAGCTCACGCTTGTCCACGTACCTGGCCCAGTTCTCCCGCTTTCTGCGCGTCACTCTGGACTTTGGCCAGGATTCTAGTCGAGTGGAGAAGGTAGGGACAGTCCGGGCGACCACAGCAGCACTTCAGGCAGTTTGAATGGTCGTTATCCCAGTTGTCGCCTTCTGATGAAGGCCGGTCTGGGTCCATGGCTCTGAATATAGGGCGAGGTGAGACTACTGGAGTGATGGTCGTGGGAGGTCATGTCATGGGAGAATTGTTTACACAGTAGGAGTGTCGGGGCGGCGGAGCGTGTTTACTTGTTGTTTGTGCCCGACGCGATCTACGATGAGTTGGTGAGTCCTTGTCAGCTGCCGTACTAGGTCTACTCGTATCGTATTGAGCCAATTCCATCCCTCAGCCACCGCGATTTCGTGAACCAACAACATATTTTTTGGACTTCAATTCTGTTAACTGGTATAGGATCGGTATCGATAACTTCCCAGCGAGCTCCCGAAATTTTACGACCAGAAAATGATCGATATTCATTTGTCGGTTCAGCCACTAGCAGGCTGTGCTCTACATGATTCACGATTGTAGTAACATCCGAAGCTTTTGCCTCAGGATTAATCTAATCCATACACCCTCCCCCAGTCCCCGAGTTGTAATGGTGTCGGACTGCAGACATCTTTCGATGTCGATGCCAGCCTCTCTTCAACAGCTTCTAGTTCTAGCCTATGCTGACCTTTCAACACCCCATTAACCTGTTTTCGCCTATCAGATACAAACTTTTCTAGTCTTCCAGGAGCATATCTACCATCCGGTACTCCAGGTACTCCAGGTACTTCACCATGGCCGTCACGAACCCATACGAGGACAGTCCAGACCCAAGTCGATCGACCATAGATGAGGAGACGAAGGGAATGCTCCATCATTTCGACTCAGTAGACCTGCCAAGAACGGAAGATGCAACGCACATTCCCTCGAGTTCGAGAAGATACTTATTGCCGCTCAGCTTGGGTTCGAATCTTCTCTTATTCGTCGTGATACTTTTCCAGCTTGCCCATCCATGTTTCTTCAGTGCGCGGACTTGTGTGTACGACAGAAGAGGAGTGTCGCAAGACCAGGCCATGGAAGTCATGGATACAGCAAAAGCCAAAGGAGAATTGATGGGCGACGTGAACAAGATCGTTCCAGAATGTATGCTTTTGTCCACGAGCTTGATGGTCACCCTCCCTCGGCTAACCTCCCACAGTCCCTACGCAAAAAGTCGTTTTCATGAACGATTCCCGATACTCAAACGAGAAGATGTTCAAAAACGAAAAGGAATTCAACACAATACTCTCAACCTGGGAAAAGGACATGCCCCGTGAGTCTTCCTTAGTTATTCCACTTTCATTCAGCGCCAAAATAACTAATAAGTTTCGCAGTCGGTCGCGGTTTCGTAACAGTCCACAATGCCTCCTCTTATGCACCACTTCAACGTCCGTGGCACCTCTCCTCCTCTCCCGGTCTCGACGGCTACAGCATAGCCTATTTGCATCAATATCACTGCCTCTACATGATTATGCGGTCACACGGACAGTATCGATTTGGACGGCTGTCACACGATGTTGATATGGAGAGGCACGTTACGCATTGCTTCGACTACCTACGACAGTCAATGTATTGCGCTGGTGACTCGGCTTTGGAGGGGAAGAGTGCGATACCAGGACTCGAGATGACGGATGGATGGGGAGATACACATATTTGCAAGAATCAGAAGGCTTTGCTGGGCTGGGTTGTGGAAAACCGCTTTAGTAATAAGACGGGCATACACTGATCCAATCATGGGGGACACGGTACAAATCGAAGCCCGTCTTTTCTAGCGCCTCAAATTCTTGCATAACATACAGAACTGTCGACCCAGTCGGCTTTTTACTTCCAGGCCCGTAAGCTTGTTTTGGGTATAAGACTCAGAACGAGATTGACGGCGCCAGATCTCGGACGAAAACCCCACAGATAAGGACGTCTGGCTTGAAATCCAAAATACTGTGTTCGGTCGTAAGTATTGATTGGAGATGCTCCATTTGATATCATAAACGCAGCGGAAATATGACTTGGTCTATCCAGCATCGGACAATTGCTTCGACCGGTCTCTACAACCATCACTCTCTAACAATGGAAACGCAGCCAAGCTGATTAAGATGACCGATGCCGGGAACACTCTCACCACTTTCTCCACGCAATAGTCTTGGTCATCTTGAGTTTGTTTGCGCTTGGTTTCTAGAAGTCCAACTTGACGGCTGGAAAGCATCAGTGTCTTTCGATTAACTTCAGTTTGGTGAAAGTTTTGATTCGATTCCTTTCCCCCTGGAGATATGGGCGGTATGAATCTCAGTCACTCCGTTAGCCTTGTTGCTCATGTATAGGGTTGATTGTTTTCTGCAGTCTACGAGAACTAGCTGGCTTTTTGAGTTCGACTACGCTGTGATGACAATGTTGATGGATATAATCATTTGGGGCACGGATTGCCAAGAACCCTGAGAGCTCGATGACAAGCTATTGGAAGACGGACGAGAAGTTTTGAAGCGAGCTAGGAAAGGTCGAATCTGTAATTCTCCCAGAAACGCCTGGTTTGACTTCACGCACTAACTCGTGGGTGTCGAATTTGAACGCTACACTTGTCCAATTGGTTGTCTTGGAGAATAATTAGGAACGAGGACCCTCTGTTGAGTTCTGTCCCGTGCTATACGTGGTAAGTTGTGCAGTGGTGATAAATGTACGTTTTTAGGGTTCCTCGACTTGGACTGTTCCTCTTCTCAAACATCAAGGAGATAGGTCTTTTTTGCTGGACCAATGCCCTCCAATGCGCGCACCATCTCAGATCATGCATTCGATGCAGATAGAGGTGGTCTTCCAGGCTTGACCTCGAAACCATGGACTCGTCCTCGTCACACGAAACCAATCTCGCAAACAAGTCTTGTCTGGTCAAGCTCACGGAAATTCCTTGGCCGCCACAGTCACACCATGTGTGGGGTCCTGCAATACACATACGAGGATCGAGGATGTAAATGCCTGCGTGCTAAAAAAACAACTTCTCCCATGCAACATAACCGCGATGCTGGTGATAGCAATTCGAGAGGATAGAGCCACTCGATTCACGCTGCAGCAGGCACATGAGCGTGGACTCTCTCTAGTCTCCATGCTTCTACGATCCCAGAGCCGCGATGACCCTCGCCATCTCTTCAATAAGGAGGACCAGCACCAGGAGAGATCCTTTCTGCAGGCCAGGTCAAAGTCCAAGCCAGATTTGCAATTTGTGGGCTTTCGTGAGACTCTGCTCGACGGGGCAAAGCTTGCGCTGTTATCTGGATTTCTGGGAGCAACAGTGCCGTTTCCGAGTACCAGATCTACGATCCCTATCCTCAGCCGCCGTGGCCCATGCTATTTTTTTTACACTCTTCCTAACCGAAGGAGCACAGAGATCCCGCGTCTGCATGGCTGATGTTTCTGTGGTACTGACAGCACACACATCGCGATCACCTTGGGGTGATGCAAATGACAGTACCAGGCGATTGCTGAACTCACACCCTTCTTCCCCCTTTTAAATCGCGAACCTGACAGGGTAAACGACATAGATTCTGCATACACATCTGAATCAGGAGAGTTTCTATCCTTTTAGTGTATTGAAACGAGCACGACTCACATTCATGTCCTCCTTTTGATCAAAACCAACATCACTGTCCTACTGTTGACAGAAGGACAGAAGGTCATGTCGCCACGGGGCATGGCCCATCTCGAGATTTGGTAGACTCGAAGCCTAAGACATACTTCTGGATTTGACATTATTAGCATCAAAAGAAAGGGTTCCTGTTAGACCTTCGAAGATATATAATAGGCACTATAGAACATCTACTTCAGCTCCATCATCACATCAACACAGTCACCATAGTATCATAACGATCAGTATCTCGAACACGATCTTTCCCAGCTATGCCTTCATTTGCCCATCCTCTCTTGTATTGCGCTCTCGCAGCGGCAGCAGCTCTACCCCAGCTTCCAGACTTCACTGGATTAGCTATACCTTCAATCCCTTCTTTTGGAGGCGGCTCTTCTGGTAGCACTCCTTCCATACCTGCTGGTTTGCCCGGACTTGGTTCTGGATTTGGGTCCGGGACTGCGGTTCCTACTGGTCTTCCCTCTTTAGGAAGCGGTCTGGGAAGCGGATTCGGAGGCGGTTTTGGGTCCGCTTCTGGGAGTATTCCTGCTCTCCCGATGACTCCCACTACAAGCTCGCCCGATGCAGCCAGCGCAGGGCCGTGTACTGATATCATGCTCATCTTTGCTCGAGGCACAGGTGAGGCGCAAGGCTTTGGCTCTGTCGGCGGACCACTGGACTCAGCATTGAAGAAACAGTTCACCTCGTATAGCAGCTACGCTGTCGTCTACCCAGCTGGCTTCTCCCAAAACTCTGCTTCTGGATCTGATGATGCTTTGTAAGTCACTCAAATTGCCGTGCTTGGGTTAGAAAGAGACCGGCTGACAAATTTGGCTGAATGTAGGAAAAAAATGACCAGTGTGATCGCAAGTTGCCCGAATACCAAGTTCATCGTATCGGGCTACTCTCAAGGTGCGAGCCTGTGCCATGGAATCAAGGCGACCGGCGCTATGAAAAACGCAGTCAGTTCCGTAGTGCTCTTTGGCGATGTATGTTGTCTCTAATGGGGGATCTTTCTTCCAATTCTACCACACTTCCAAAGTGGCCCACATCGTAGGAAAAATGGGATAGGCTAACTTCAGATGATAGCCATACTTCCAATACCCCGGCAATCCCAGCGCTGCCAACCTTCCTGTCAATGACAACAGCCGCATCTTCGACGCTTGTAACTCCGGCGATACTGTATGTGGGAAGCCAAATGCTTTAGGGACTGGGTCATCGCACCTGGGTTATGGCACTGTTGTGCCCGCTGCCGCTGCATTTGCCAAGAAACAATCTGGGACTTGAAGGACCTGTAGCAAGTATGGGATGGACACAGACGTAGATCGGGGCCCTCTTTTGGAAAATTGTTGATCTGTATTAGAGGGACGAGATGAGATGAGATGATATCAATATTTTATATATATTAGAATTCAATTCTGTACTACGCTTCATAGATAGAAATCCGGACTTTCGAGCAGTTTCTGAACGTCTCCGAAAAAGCGTAAGCGTCTAATGTCACAGGGGTTATCCCTAGTCTAGCTAGATAAACTGGATTAGCTTCTGAGTAGAAATCTATCCAAATCGTCCGAGAATAAGAAAGTCTTTATAGATAGACAATTTATAAGTCGAAGTTTAGAGTAAGGATATATTCGCTTTAGGGCTTAAAACTATAGTAGATAGGTAATATATACCCCGCCCCGTTGACCGTATTTAGACGTTTAGATCTTCTAAATTTTTGATTCTTATTTATACAAAGATTATAGGACCCTAATATTTACTATAATATACTAAGGTTTAGTTAATTAGGGGATATAGATATAATATAATCTATATAGGGCTAGCTACTAGATCTAGTACTACTTTAAAGTTAGTAGTTAATATAATCTATAAGTATATACTAGTATAAGAACATTTTATTATAGAGAGGTATCTCCTTATATTCTAGAATACAAGGAGATACTTAGGTGTTATATATAAACTATAATAAACTATATATATCTAATTACTAGGTAATGTAGGCGGGATAAGTATAGATAAATCCTTAGATAATTCTTAATAAAATAGATAAGATAAGGGGAAATAAGAGTAAGAAGATCTAGAGTTAATATAGGTAATAAGAATTAGATTACTTATTATATTCTAATATAAGTAGTAATACTTATATATTGTTCGTTATTCTAGTACTCTTCGAGGTCTAGCCTATATATTATAGTATATATTCGTTATTCAATATTATTCTAGTATTTTAAAACTATTTATATATAGCTCTTATCCCTCTTTTCTATTCTATTCTATTCCTATACCGTTATCCTCCTTATATCCTCTCCCTAGGTAACTAATACGTCGTCTCTTCAAGTAGTTAAAGATATATAGTAGAACTATTTAAATCTATTCTAAAACTCTATAAGCTATAAATTAATTTAAAAAAGTAGAGCAGTAATTATCTTGGTTATAGCCTAGATAATCCTAAAAATTGAAATAAATCTCAAGAATTTATTGCCTAAGCGGTATTATACATAGATTGCTAAGAGATACCCTTGGTATCAACTCTTAGTCCCTCTATAGGTTACTTAATAGCATCTCCTTTTATTATATACTAAGCGTAATATAGGTATAAAACGAGCTAAAAATAACTATCTAGGCGAAGTACGACGTAGAGACGCTAGTATTAGATAGACTACCTTGTTACCTACTAACTAAGTCTATAGTATATTATACGGTTCTAGCCTAAGTTAGAATAATCTCGAATATATTATTAGTACTAAAGGTATATAGTCGATTCAAGTTTTACTAAGTCTTTAATCGAGGGGTACTCCTTCGAGATGAAGCTTTAAGCGTATTCTATTAGCTCTAAATCCCTAAGAGTATCTTTAAGTTGTATATAGCTAGTTTTCTAATACCTAAATTCCTCTATACTTAAAATATTACTAGAGGTTTTCTAACCTGCCTACTATTCCAGAGTAAAGAGGGAATTTATAAGTTCCAATTATTAGCCTAAGCTTATTTTAATATTTATATAGTATTCTAGCTACGTCTTAATTCCGTAGGCGTAAATTTATGGTTTATTAGATAGAACCTTAGGGCGCGCTTTAAGGTGAAACTAGTTACTTAACTAATAAGTAATAAAGTTAGCTCTATTCTTAGACCTTATAAACTTTACTAGCTTATTAAGTAGTTCTATAGTACTCTCTAAACGGACCTAAAGACTAACCTACTTATATACAACGCGTCTATATATACTATAAACATTCTTCTTATCTTCCTTGAAATCCTTTTCTATATTCCTAAATAAAGCCTATATATAGTTATAGCGTATAGCTACCGTCTTTAACTTCTTCTCTTAGTCTACAAGTTTTATAAATATATCGGCCTTTATACTATTCTAGTATATATATTTCCGGTCTTATAGATGTATAATACGTAAGCTATCTAAGGTAATTATATTATCCCCGCTATTCTCTAAGGCTTATATTTCTAATCTCTAGGGCGAGTTATTTTCTAGGTCTAGTTAGGTTAGGTAAGCTGGATAAAGTTACCTATTTAGTAGCGTAATTATATATAGCTTTAGTATACTTGTATTTATATAAGTTAGGCTCTCCGGTTTAGTTTCCTTCCTAAGGATCTTTCCCTAAATATAATTAATAGCTAACGCGTCCTAGTAGGAGTTATAACCTATATCTTTCTATTATAAAATTTATATTATTCCCGCTAGGAGGTAGAAGTATAGATACTCCTTAAGTAATATACCTAATAAGCCTTATTCCTCTTTTGTAATACGTCCCAAATTAAAGTCTTTTAGTATTTCCTAATTAGTAATTCTACCCTTAATCTTATTGTTAGCTTCCTTAACCTATAAGGATATAGTAATAAGTTCCTTACTTATTAGCTTATAATATAAGGTTAGTACTATTCGTACTATATATTAGGATTAACGTACTACACCCGAGATTAATATACTATATATACCGATAACGTAATATCCAGCCAATTAGATAGCTTGAAATTAGCCGAAAGGGGGGTCTTAATCCCCGGTAGCTAGGGCTGCATCTCTACCAAAGCTTATACTTTGGTATAATCTCTACCAAAGCATAAGCTTTAGTAGAGATACAGCCCTAAGAGAAGTTAGGAGAGATAAATAATATTATGGTATTACATTTGGCAGCGACCAAATGGTCGCTACACGCTTAAAAATATACGCTAACCGCATTTAAATTCTGGGCGGGAATAGGGCCTAGATATATATATAGGTACGGTAGTATATAGCAAGACATACCTCAAATCCAATATATACCAAAACACCAATATTTATATTGTGCGATGTATATATATACGATATTGATTTCAAGCTATCTGATTGGCTAGATGTCACGTTATCGGCATATATAGTACGTTAATCTCGGGTGTAGTATAATAATCCAAATATGTAGTACGAATAGTACTAACCTAATATAATTAGATTCCCTTACCTTTTGTATATACTTATTTAAAGATAATCCTCCCTAGAATCTATCTATATAGCGGTAGCATAGCTAAATATCCTACTATATCTTACCTTATAATAGTTTTAAATATTCTTTAAGTTATCAAAGAAAGTCGCGTCTATTAGTAGATAAAGTATCTATTAGCTATTAAGATTCCGGGTTATTAACAAGTGGAGATAGATAGCAGTCTAAGAGTATATCAATTTTATATCTAGTCTATTATAGTACGCTAGGAGTAGACTAGCCGGTAATAACGTTAATTTAATTTATAATCGCCGCCTTCTTAGTTGTAGTAGCCCGTCCTTAGCTACTTACTTCCTTAAGAGACTTAAGTTCTAATTCTATTACCTCTATAAAGGTGTTTTTATTACTAATACTCTTCTAATATTCTTCATCCTCCTATAAGAAATCGAAAAATAAAACTATAAACTATTTAGTACAGTCTTTCTAAATAGTAAAAACGTCGAATATTAGACTAATAGCTTTCCGGCGATCCTAATATTTGTAAGTAACTAAATATATAATAATACATTACTAATAGTCTATAAGTATAACTAAACAATAGCCCAACTAATACTTTTAGTAGATAGTATAAGACCTATTTTCATATAAAGTCTTATTAGTATAGTTATTACCAAGCGTATTAGTATAGACGGTCCCGTATTCTAACTAGCTAAAATACTATCTTCTTCTCCTTTTCCTTCTCCTTAGAAGCTATACGTATTTTATAGTAATCGTATTCGAGTAATAGGTAGTAGTAGTAGTAGTTGTCTAAGATTAACTAAATGGAAAAGTAAGGGTGATAAAGTAAAGTATTATCCCTAAGTTTCTAGTTTAGCCGTAAAACATATTATAAGTTTAGTATTTTACGTGTAATATTATTGATATTATTTATTATTCAAGTCTAGGTTATTAATTTATAGTTGATTAATTAATACGGCTCGACTCTTATACGGATTCTTAACTTTAAGGACTCCTCTCTCCCTATTTGAAAATTTATATTGTCCCTTAATAAATATCTTATTATCTCCTTACTCTTTAAATACTAAAATCCGGGCGCGCTATTATCTAGGTACGTAGCTTATTTACTAGGCTTTAGCGTAGGAAATTAAAGTATAACTAAAACTCCTCTTAACTTCTTTATAGATTCTATCTATAATCGCTATTACTAATCCTCAAGACTAAGATAGTATAGAGAGTCTCGTATAAATATACGAGGTTAAATAGTTAATTAATTACTATACTAAAGTCTATATATAGTACTAGAGTCAAATCCTTCTATATCTAATAACGTCTC
Organism: Venturia nashicola; assembly: GCA_004522665.1. Taxonomy (NCBI): domain Eukaryota; kingdom Fungi; phylum Ascomycota; class Dothideomycetes; order Venturiales; family Venturiaceae; genus Venturia; species Venturia nashicola. The sequence goes on from SNSD01000035.1 coordinate 61,382, forward strand.
TAAATCCTTAACTAATAAAGTACGCGCCTATTCTCATTTCTATTGAAAGAAAAATAGAATATAAGCGAGTCCTACACCAAATTTCAAAAAATCGAAAATTTAAATAAATAACTGAATATAAACTTCTAAACTCTAATATAAACTTCCGAAACTTAGCTCTAATCCGTAATGTAAGCTATAATATGCCCCCTAGGTAACTAAAAAAGGAATTGGACTAATATCTAGATCTTATTAAACCTTCTATATACGCCTCTCCTTACTATAGTCTAATAGAATAATAAACTACGAGGTCTAGTACCGAAAACTTCTAGACTAATAAAGACAATAGAACTAGATTCCTCTAAGGATATAACAGAACGACCGCTCTCTATATAGTAATCTATCTTTTAAAGATAAATAGTAGAATATAATATTAACTATATTATAAATCGAAAACGTAACCTCCTAGAGTCCGAATTATCCAAAGACGTAAGAGAGCCTCTAGAGACGTAGAAACTAATAATAGCTCCTCTTTAAGTCTTTACCTTATACTTTAAGACCTTTAAGATTGTCTCTAACAAGCTTAGTATTACTAGTATACCCGATAAAGCCGTCTATATATATATCGAGCTCTATCTCTATAATACGAGTTATATAACTAAGGCCGGAAGCTATATTTCTATAATACAACTAATATAATCAAGGCTAGGAGCTATTTCGGTCCTATATATCCTAGAGCGAAATCGGCTATCCGGGAATTCATTAGTTATAATAAGTATACCTAGATACTAGCTAACTATGGGAGTTAAGTAGGGAGGGACTCGAAGTAGAACTAAGTATAAGGATATAGGATTCCTTATTCCCTAGTAAAGTTATCAAATCTTCTACTACTAACTAAGGACTAGTACTTCTTAGTTACCTATTATAGAGAGAAATAGAATACTTTATTAAGTAAATCTAAAGAGAAAGAATAAAAATGAGAAACCTAATACTTATACTATTTTAATAACTTAAGAAGAGAAGCCTAGATAAAAAGGTTTAAGTATAGGGAGGACTTAGGGTAGATTAGAAAAGTAGAGATAGAAATAAAAGAAATAAAGTTAGAACTAGTAGAGAGGGCGAGTAGTAGAGATAGATATATTTAGTAGCTATATAAGACTATCTACGTACTAAAGTAATAGCGTGTAATTATAAAGATCAAGAGGGGAATAAGTAAAAGTAGAGGAGGATAGAAAGTATATAAAGTAAGGCTAAGGAGGATATAAAATCGGCTAAAACTAAAGCGGCTAAGATAAGGGAATATTCTTAACTAAATAAGAGAGCCTAGTAGTAGACTAGCTAAGTCAATATCTTTAAAGTAGTAAGCTGGGCTCTCTTATATAATTAATATAAAATTTAGTTAAGATATATTATAATTGTATATTATCCTATTATACTATATTTATCGATCTATTATTTCCTTTAGATACCGTTAATACTTATAATCTATTTATAAACTAGATACTCCTTCGTAGTTCTAGGTAATCCTAGTATTAGCTGGGATCGAAGCTTTCTAATCTAGAAATATTCTAACTATCTAATAGATATATCTTTATCCTTATTACTAATCTCTTTATTAATTATATACTCTAAGTCTTTACTAGACTAAATATTATCCTACTTCTATTCCTACTCTTATTCTATTCTATACCCTAAACTAGTATTGAGGAGGTATTTACCTATAGGCCCTTCCTACTAGTAGAAGATCCCAATCCTATTTCTATAAATCGACTTATATACTAGAAGTCTATCTAACTCTTCGAGTCCATAGCTACTAATAAGTAACCTAGATATTCTATCCTTATATACTTCCGTAAAATAATATGGTCCGACCTATATAAAGTCTAGCTAAGATCTAAAGTCCTTAATAATCTTTATATTATATAAAAGGATAAGTAATCTAATATCTAAGTTCTTAGTATATATTCTACTCTAGTACTAGGACTTCTAGTATTTCTTTATTTCTTATCTTATACGCTCCTAACTTAAGATGGTCTCTTAAAAGATTATTACCTATCTTATCTAGTTATTATTCCTATAAAAAGAGAAGGTATTCTATTATCCTAACTATAGACTATAGAAGGTTTTACTATATTATAATTTCAAAACGATTAGAAGGATATATTCCTTACTCAGTATTATCCTAAGTAGAGTTATACTAGTTATTCTATTTACTATTATTTATTCAGCCGAAAGAATTGCTAGGAGTAAGTTCTTCTTAGTTTTCTAGTTCCTGTTTATTACGCGCCAAGAGGCCTCTTATATTATTAAGTAAGATTATTCTAATTCCTCTATAACCCTAGCTATTATATAGTAAGATCCTAATCTTTTAGATATTATATAGCTTTAGAAGCATATTAGTATATAGTGTAGGCGAGATGAGCGTGGATAGTATAGTATTAGATTACTATTAACTTCTGCCGCTTAGCTACTGCGCGAAGGCAAGGTAATAGGATCTTTAGGTAGTTCGTAAAGAAATAGATAAGATAGTTTATAAAGAGATAGATAAGGCAGTTAGGGGTAAGAGAGAGAGAGTCTAGAGTTAAAGTAAGTAATAAGAATCAGATCGTATTATTATATTATATTAGTTGTAGTTCTGTTCCTATATATATATAATACTATTAGTAATTATTTTTAAGGTCCGTAATATATTTCCTATTTTACTATTTGTATATATAGCTCTCGTCCCTCTATTATTCCTATTCTATATCCTATTCTACTCCTTAATCTAGTCTTACACCTTCATCCCCCTTATATCCCCTCCCTAGGTAGACAATACGTCGACCCTTAACGTATTTAAAGACATACGCTAAAGCTATATAAGACTAATTAATATTTCTATAAACTAAGAAAAATCTTAATAGAGTTATAGAATATCTCGCATCCCAAAACACTAAGAAAGAATTTAAAAGAGTATATAAACTAAGAAAGAACCTAAAACTCCTAAAATATTTAAATACATCAAAAGATCCTATATATTCCTAAAGTTGCCCTGTACGTTGCGCGTATTAACGCTTGGTATAGGAAGCGGCTCCTCGGGAGGTATGCTAGATAGTTACGGTAATTATTAGGTTATTACTCTAATAACCTAATCTATTACGATTGTATTTAAGTAAAAGTTGGTTAGATAGGAGGACTTTTCGAGGTAATTAGTTGAAATTTTCCTTATAGTTTCCGGTTATAGTAGTATTGTACGTAGTATTATTCGTATTTTTTAATTCTAGTTTATTTGTTTATTTTCCTTAATACAGCTCGACTTTAATACGGATTTCTAACTTAAAAGACTTCTCCCTCCCCTACTAAAAATTCTACGTTGTCCTATAATATTTACCTTCCTACTCTCTATACTCTTTACTTCCCTTTCCAACGCAAATAAAGACTAATATCTAAACGATTTCTATATAAATCAATTTAGAATAAGGTGCGGTGGCGTAAATAAAATAAGATAAACTTCCTAACTACCTATAAAAAAGGTAACCTTCCTAATCTTTTTGGGCTATATATATAAAAAGGAAAAGTCGATAAAAAAGACAAAGTAATAAACGCCTACTACTATCCGGGAATCGAACCGTTATAATATATATACTAGGCTATAATCCGCCTTATAAAGCTATCTAGAGGTAAAGATATCTATAATATTAAGAGGAGTACCCGAATATTATATCTCTTAGAATCTAAGGAGGAAGGTACAAACTAGCGTAGTCCCTAAAATAGTTGAAGTTAAGTTTTATAGAAGCAATACCTAACCCTAGGAGGACGAAGAAGGAGCCGGTAAGGGACCTTTAATACCCGCCTAAGTCTATTTGAGCGTAAAAGTAGACCGGTATAATAGTAGAGGATACTATTAATAAATATATTCTCTTAAGTATAAATCCTAGGTTTCGTAGATATAAGCTTTTTGTACGTATAAAATATAGTACGGGTATTTAATTCGTTATTCTTCCCTATAATAGTATAATTTGGGCTGAAATAATTGTATAGCGGGCTAGGAGGACCGTATAGTAAAAGACTAAGTAGTGAAAGACTAAGTAGCGAACTAGGAGAATAGGACTACTTTAATCCAGGGGATCCTCCTAAGGACTATACAGGTTAGTTCTAATCTTGAAATATAAGAGCAGGGAGGCTTAGATAAAGGATAGGACGCAAATCGCTAGTACTATACAGAGGACTATATAGGAGGACCGTATAGGAGTATAAATACTATAGGAGAATAAGTAGGACCAAGCTAATATTAGACTTAATTAAGGATATAGACTTTAATAGAGTCGTACGGTACTTAAGGTTTACTAAATTATAAGCTACTTATTAGATAGGTATCTACTTAGTAGATATAAATATATTTAGTAGCCGTAAGGGGTATTCGGTCGTAGTAATTCCTAATATACGGAGGAGAATCGAAAGGTACGAAGTAGAGGAGGATATTTAAAGCGTTTCGGAGCGGAGAAAAATTGGAAGCATATAAAGTAGAAGAGGATTAAAGAAGTATAGAGCGGAGGATAGTCGAAAGTATATAAGATAGAGGACAAGAGGATCGAAAAGGCGTATAGGACCCTTAGAATTATATACGGAGTTCCTTTATACTAATATATAAATAAGGGATTCGATTAAGATATATTATAGTAGTATATTAGCTTAATATATAGTATTTAACTTCTAATCGTTTCCTTTTCGTTATCGTAAATATTTACGAGCTATTTACGAATCGAATACTTTTCCGTAGTTCCTAGTAATACTAGTATTAGCTAGGGTCGAAGCCTTCTAGTCTAGGAATAATTACTTATAGTCTAGTTCGACGAACTAATATATCTAGGTCCTTATTACTAGGTTACCTTTCTATTTCCTGTTCGGGGTCCTTTTTTAAGTAAGTATTATCTTATCCCTATTTATAGTCTTATTCTATTCTATACTCCTAACCGGTATCAAGGAGGTTATTACCTATAGGCCCGTCCTACTAGTAGAAGACCCTAATCCTATTTCCTCGGATTAATTTATATACTAAAACTCTATTTAGCTCCTTAAGTACGTAGCTACTATAGGTGAGATAAGCGTAGATAATATAGTATTAGATTACTATCAACTTCTACCGCTCAGCTACTATACAAAGGTAAGGTAATAGGATCTTTGAGTATTTCGTAAAGAGATAGATAAGGTAGTTTATAAAGAGATAGATAAGGTAGTTAGGAGTAAAGAAGAAAGAGTCTAGAGTCAACGTAAGTAATAAGAATTAGATCGTATTATTATATTATCTTAGTTCCTATATACGTACCGTTAATCCAGTTCCTATATTATTAATATTAGGGTTCTATAAATTGTAGTATTTCGGTAGTATATTATATTATTTCTTATATATCTATCCGTATCTTATACGATTCCTATTCTACTTCCTATTCCGGTTATATACCTTTATCCCCCTTATATCCCCTCCCTAGGTAGATAATACGTCGACCCTTAACGTATTCCAAGATATACGCTAAAACTATACGAGACTAACTAATAAACCTAAATACTAAGAAGAATCTTAAAGGGGTATAGAACTTCTCGCATCCTAAGATACTAAGAAAGAACTTAAAAGTAAGAAAAGACTCGAAAGAGTTACTAAACCTTAACGCGCATACTAAAGCATCTGAATATACTATAAAATCCTAAATATTTCTAAAACCAAGAAAGAATTTAAAGCTCTCCTAAAAAAATTAAATATATCAAAAGATCCTATATATTTCTAAAGTAGCCCTGCGCGTCGCGCGTATTAACGCTTAGTATAGGAAGCGGCTCCTTAGGAGGTATACTAGATATTAACGGTAATTATTAGGTTATTACTCTAATAACCTAATCTATTACGGTTGTATTTAAGTAAAGTCGGTTAGATAGGAGGACTTTTCGAGGTAATTAGTTGAAATTTTCCTTATAGTTTCTAGTTATAGTAGTATTGTACGTAGTATTATTCGTATTTTTTAATTCTAGTTTATTCGTTCTTTTCCTTAATATAGCTCGACTTTAATACGGGTTCCCGACTTAAAAGACTTCTCCCTCCCCTACTAAAAAAATTCTACGTCGTCCTATAACGTTCGCCTTCCTACTTCCTATACTCTTTACTAGGTTCAACGCAAATAAAGGCTAATATATAAATGGTTCCTATATAAAAAAATTTAGAATAAGGTACGGTAGGTTAAACAAAATAAAGTAAACTTCCTAACTCTATATATAAAAGGTAACTCTCCTAACCTTTCCGGACACACACATATATATATATATATATATAAAACTAATAAAAAGGAAAAGTAATAAACGTCTACTACGAAGCTAGCTATCCGAGAATCGAACCGTTATAATATATATACTAGGGTATAGTCCCTTTAACAGCTAAAGTTGAGTTTTACGAAAGTAATACCCGACTAAGTCTATTTAAGCGTAAAGCTAGACTAGTATAATAATAGAGGATACTATTGATTTAACTAAGGATGAACGGGAGACGAATAGGCGAAGGTTACGAAGGGCCGATATAGCGAAAGTCTAAGTAGTAAAAGACTAAGAGGATACGACTACTTTAACTTATAGGATTATCCTCCTAAGGACTATATAGATCTATTCTAATCTTGAAATATAAGAGTAGGGAGGCTTAGATAGAGGATAGGACGTAAACTATTAGCGCCGCTAGGAGGGCTATTAAGGAGCAAGAAGCTATTAAAGAGGCTAGAGTAGGAGGAACGGTAAACGTATTCTCTTAAATATAAACTCTAGGTTTCGTAGATATAAGTTTAAGGATAGAGTAGGATTAATAAGTAAGAGGGTCTAAATAAAAGAATTAGTAATTATATTCCCGTAAGTATAAATCCTAGGTTCCGTAGATATAAGCTTAAGGACCGAGTAGGATTAATAAGTTAACGTAATCTTATCGAAGCTTAAACCGAAGACTATTAAGGAACCTAAGGTAGACCGTACGGGAGGACCTTAAGGGGTATAAATACTTCCTAGAGAACTAGTAGGACCAAACCAATATTAGACTCAACTAAGGACCTAGACTTTAATAGATACGTATATACTTAAGGTTTCCTAGATTATAAGCTACTTATTAGATAGGTATCTACTTAGTAGAGATAGATATATTTAGTAGCCGTAGGGGATATTAGGTCGTAGTAATTCCTAATATATAGAAGAGAATCGAAAGCGCGTAAAGTAGAAGAGAATCGAATAAGTACTAAGTAGAGAAGTATCAAAAAAGGTTAAAAGCGTATATAGCGGAAGAGGATTAAAGAGGCGTATAGGTCCCCTAGAATTACGTACTAAGTTCCTTTATACTAATATATAAATAAGGGATTCGATTAAGGTATAGTATATTAGCTTATTAACTTAATATATTATATACTTTTCTAATCGTTTCCTTTTCTATATTATAAGTATTTATAGGCTATTTACGAATCGAATACTTCTCCGTAGTTCCTAGTAATCCTAGTATTAGCTAGGGTCGAATCCTTCTAGTCTAGGAATAATTACTTATAGTCTAGATCGGCGAACTAATATATCTAGGTCCTTATTACTAGGTTACTTTTCCTGTTCCTATTCTATATCCTTATCTAAGTAAGTATTATTTTAATCCTAGTCTTATTCTCTTTCTATCCTATACTCTTAACCGGTATTAAGGAGGTTATTACCTATAGGCCTATCCCGCTAGTAGAAGATCCTAATCCTATTTCCTCGAACCGTTTTATATACTAAAACTCTATTTAGTTCCTTAAGTATATAGCTACTAATAGGTAATCCGGTTCTCCTATCCTTATACACTTCCGTAATATGGTATAGACCAACCTATATAAAATCCAATTTAGATCCGAAATCCTTAATAATCTTCGTATTATATAAGAGGACAAGTTGTCCTACGTCTAGGTTTTTAGTACGTATTCTAGTTTAATATTACGATTCCTAGTACTTATTTACTTCCTATCTTATACGTTCCTACCTTACGATAGCTTCCTAGAGGTCTTCCCCTCTCTAATCTAGTTACTTAGCTCGTAGAAAAAGAAGATATTCTATTATCCTAACCGTAGACTAAGGAAGGTTTTACTATATAACTATTTTCAGTTCGATCGGAAGGACGTATTCTTTACTAAGTATTATCCTAACTAGAGTTATACCGGTTGTTCTATTAACTATTATCCGTTCGGCCTAAAGTATTACTAGTAATAAATCTTTCTAAGGTTTCTAGTTCCCGTTCGTTACTCGTCAGAAGGCTTCCTATATTATAAAGTAAGACCGTTCGATTCCTCCTTAACCTTAACTATTATATAGCGAAATCTTAATCTTTCTAATATTATATAGGTTTTGAAGTATATTAGTATATAGCTTATTCTTAGGACCTCTATTAACTCTAATCTCGGATATAATACCCTATCGATAGATTAGTTCCTTAAAGATAAAATCCGCGATATTCTTAGACGTAAGTACTAAACGGAGTACTCTTACCTTAGGCTAACCGCTTAATTCCTCTCTTACCTAAATAAGATAGCTATAACTACCTCGTAGGGCAATTGTCGTACAATTAATAGACTATCTTACGCTAAGAATCTTACTCCGAATAATAGTTGTATTTAGAGGTTCTACTATATACGCTCGATCGCTTATTTAATATTAAGGATATTCCTTAATCTATTTATAGACGTCGTTATAATACCTATTATAGTAATATCGATTCCGAATAAGTACTACGGTAGTTTCGCGTCCTTTATAGCCGTATTTATTATAGAGGGCGACGATAATTTCCTTTCGTTAGTCCTAGTTATTAATTATATAACGGTAGGCTTATCCTTATTTACCTCGCTTAAATAGTTATCGTCTAGCTATAAGGTAGCCTATTATCTTTCTTTTTATAGCCGTAATCTATTTACCTTTAAGATAGTCTATAACTTTTAATATTATAAGCTAGTTTGTAATCGCTTGATGTTCCGTAGTATATTCGCTATCTAATCCTTCCTAAGGTTCTAATAAACCGAATTCTCTATATTCCTCGTTCTAACCTATAGAACTTTCGCTACCGGTATTATCGTTATTTTCTAGACTAGGTATAGTTATCGGGTAGAGCTAGATTATATACTATAGGTCGCGCTTATAGACGTAGATACTAGAATAGTAAAGGGCTCTAAGTCGTCGATTAATAAAATCCTCGATATCGAAGTTAGGAATAGTAGGGATATCCTTTTTAGATATATTACTAAATTAGCGGGAGAGTCTATTAGCTACTATATTCTTTTTCCCGGGAACGTATTAGATATTAAAATCCTATATCTAAATCTATATAAGCTATCGTATAACTAGAGATCCTACTATATCTAAAGATACTCTATTAAGTTAATAGATTAAAGTCCGGGCGTTCGTTTCGACTACGAAATACGTTCCCTAAAGATAAAGGCGGAATTTCTTAAGAGCGTATAAAAGGGCGCGGTATTCTAGTTTAACTATATCGTATTTCCTTTCCGATAGTAACTAGATCCCGCTTTTATATTAGTACGGGTGTCTCTTACCTAGTTCGTCTAGTTATTATAGGACCGCTCCCTATCCTTCTCCTAAAGTATCTACCGTAAGAATAATCTCGCCTAAATCTAGTTCGTATATAACCGGTCGTAGTACGGGTATAGTCGTAAGCGCCTCCTAAAGAGATTTTATTACCTTATCTTATTCCTTTCCCTAATAGAATTCTAAGTCTTTCTTAAATAATACGAAGATAGGTTTCGAAACGGTAGTAAAATCCTATATCTAGATTTAGTAATAGATATAGACTCCGATAAAAGCTCTTATAGACTTAATAGACCTAGGAGTTAACTAGTTTAAAATAGTATCTACCTTTAAAGCTTCCGGATATCGTCCTTCTCGATCGTAATAGTATTTAACTATATTTATACCCTCTTTATAAATATCGAGCTTTTCTCCTAATATCGTCGCTCCTACGCGTTTAATATCCGTAAGAACTATATCTAGCCTAACTACGTATTCTAAGACCCCTCGACGTACTCCCTTAAGTTCTAATTCCTTATCGTTATTATACTTTTTTAGGGTTCTAGTAATTATATCGTCTACGTAAACATCGCTATATTTAAACTAGTAGGAAATAATTATCTTAGATATATAGTAAAATTAGGCTACTAAGTTCGTTACTCCTTAAGGTAGGGTAGTTATTCGTAAAAGACTAAACGGGTATATAAATAAGGTAAGATCGCGACTTTCTTTAGTAAGTTCTAACTAGTCGTATCTAGAGAAAAGGTTAGTAAGCGATATCTATACGTATCTAGTAAACGAGTTAGAGAATTTATCGGCCGTTAGTAGTATATTCGCGTCCCTAATAGTAACTATATTAATATTCGTAGCGCTATTAATTAGTCGATACTTACCGTTTTTCTTTAAGACCAAAAACTATAGATTACGATATAAGGTATAACTAGGTTCGAGTCTTCCCGTCTTAATTCTTTCGTAAAATATCTAACGAATCTCGCTCAATAGAGCCTTAGAGATATTGAAGGGTTTCGCTTACTAAGGTTTATAGTCTACTACTTAGATAACTTATACTAGTACTACTTCTTTCTTAATTTTACCGTATTCTTCGAAGCTCTATACGAGGGTAGGTTCTTATTATATAAGTATTTCCTTAACTAGTAATTATTTGTTTAGGCTAAGGGACTAGTTAATACGTATATTATTAAACCGAAGTTCTATAAGCCGAGTCTAATAAGGGAAACGGGCGTAGCGTTTCTCGAGGAATCTATTAAGGTAATAGTAAGGCTCCGTACTAAACTACTCTTTTAGTATTATATCTCTCTAATCTATACGACTACTAGGTATAGATCTATTAGTAAGTTAAACGTTCTAAGGTTAGATCTTATCTACCTTCTTTTTATATATACTATTCAAGTATTTCGTTCTATATTTTGTCGGGGAGCTAGTCGAAAATAAGGAAATCCTTAGGGAAAGTAGGTCCTATTTATCTAAGTATCTAAATATTAGATATCCGGTCTAAGACTTCGTAGGTATAAGGCGACGATAGGTAAATATTCGGTACCTTATCTATTATTCCTATAGAAGCTTATCTCTTTCTTTTTATAGCTTTATCTCGTTTACTATAGTAGCTATATTAAGTCTAGTCGTAGTATAAGTCTTATTATATAGAAGTCTCCTAAAGTCTAGTAGTAAGAGAAACTCGTTATAGATTAGGTCGTTAAAAAGCTATTCGTATATTTTCTAGCCTAAGTTTAGTACTAGAAGTCTTAGGTTTCTTATATATATAGTAGATATCCTTCTAATACCTAGGACTCTACCTCCTCGTTTTCCGAATCGTCCGAATTAGAATTATCTTCTTAGTCTAAATAAGTATAAGGGATTCGAAGACTAGACTTATACCTATTATATAGGAATTCCGAGATAACTACTTACTATATAACGCTCTATTCGCCGTTTATAGAGAATACCTTATACGAAATACTACTATCCGCCTTAGCCTATATAACGAGACGGCTCCGTACTAAGAAGGGCTAACCAAGTATTATTCCCTAAGAGTAGTCTCTAAGTACTATAAAGACTATATTTTTATAATTAAAGTCTACTCCGGTAATCCGTATACGCGTGCTAGTCTAGCTAACTAGAGGAACTCTCCTCCCGTTAGTAACCTTAAGCTTATCTAAAACTAGTCCCTAGATATCCTACTTAATACTATTAACTACTAATCTATAACTCCTTATAACTCTTTTAGATATAACGTTTACTTCGGCTCTAGTATTATATAACGCCTTAATCTCTAGTTTTCTAATCCGAGCTATTAAAGTAGGGCTCCTTATAGAGACGCGAGAACGGTTATTATCCTTATTAATACGAAGAACTATTTCCGAAGTTAGTTCCTACTCTTCTAAGCGTAGCGCTATAATTCCTACTCCTTATTTTATATTATCTACTTTCTATCTTTCTTCTATTTTCCGCTTCCTTTTAGCGGCCTTTTCCTATTTCCTTCGTTCCATTTCCTCTATTTTAGGACGGATATTATTAGCTAATTATTCTAGTAAGGACTTATATAATAGATCTCTAAATACCGGAATATAAATAATAGTATCCTAAAGACTAAGTTAGACTAATTACTAGAGGATATTCCCTACTATATATATTCCGTTAGTAGCCTTATCTTTCTTCGTAACGTACTACTTAAGAGTCGGGTTCCTAGGCTTACGAGTTTTCTTTAGTAGTTCTAGTAGCGAGTTCCTAAAGGTTACGTCTAGTTTATCGTCTTCTAAGTCTAAGTCTATATCCGAGTCTCCTTCGCTATTCTATTATTCCGCTATCTTAGTAATATAACTATATACTATATACTTAACTATCGGGGCCTTAGATCTACTAGACTTAGTAACCCTAGTAGGCTATTTTCCTTTTACCTTTTCTAATAGGGGTTTTCGTATAGATAAACGTAGTTAGGTAGTAGCCGTAAGAATAATAGAGGGTATAAATCTACCTCCTCCTACCTTACTAATATTCGATACCTAAACCTATATACTAAAGTCTTCCTATTCTAAGTCGCTTAATTTAATAATTCTAATAAATAACTTAACTATCCTAAATAACGAAATACTACCGGAGCCCTATTAAGACTAAGCTAATTAAGTCTAGATCTAGTTACTATAGTTCTAGCCGTTAATAATTCCTCCGATTTTCCCGCCTAGTACGGCTGAAGTTCCCTAGTACTACTATCTAGGTATTACGTTTATATTCTAATAGTAAATTCCTTAAGTAACTAGTTCTATAATGTTCGGGTATATCCGTTCGTAATATTCTATACTTCTATAGCTCCTACAACCTCTCTTTTCCGATATTCCGTTCTAAGTAGTCTATATAGGGGGCGGTAACGAAGAAGGGATTAAAGGGTAGTTAGTAGGTAGGGCGGTTAGGTTCGGGTTTCTTAGCTAGGCTAGGGGTTAAGGCTAGGGGTTACTAGGGATACTAGTAGACTAAATATTAGCGGACTAACTATATTAGTTAGCGGTATTCTAGATATACTAGGAGGACTAGTTAGTATTAGCTAGCCCCCTATAGTAATTTCTACGTAGGTTAGTATAAACGAAGGAACTTCCTAATAGTATAGTATTAGACTAAGTAGAAGAGCGAAAGTTATTATAGATCTAATAGTTAAGTATAGTAAACTATTTTATATCTTTCCTAGCTACTACTATAGTAGGATCCGTACTTTCGGTAATAGCGAGGAGTAGGACGTCCCTAGAAGTATTCGTTCTACGAAGACCCTTAAGAGCTTTAATAATATTAGTACTAAGTTAAGGTTTAGTAGTTTTAGATTTTTCTTTAGCTATAGCCTCGTTCCTTCGAAGGACTATTCGTTTAATAACCCTATTAAGGGTACTTCCTTTATAACTATCTAATATAAAGAGTAATATATTCTCGTTACTAATAATAATCCGTTTAGCTTCAAGGATAATCCGTTTAATATTATTAAAGGTAGAGCGAATACGAGGGTCGATATTAAGCGTTAGGTTAACCTATTAACGAACCGATTCTAGTAATCTACTAAGGAAGATCCTACTTATAGTAGACCTAGTTAGTTTATCGGTATAAATAATAAGTAGATAATAGTTCTTAAATTCCTTAATAAAGCTACGAGTATCTAGTTTCTAAGAGGCGCTTTAAAAGGTAAGTTTATAGAGGTAAGTAGTAGTTTCCTTTCGCTAACGGTTATTAGTAGCGATATATTCCTTACGAAGGGATTTATAGAGAGTTCTATAGCTACGTTCCTTATAGCTACCTAAAAGCTTAATATCGTATAGATAGCTAGACTTAGTATTACGAGTAAAAGCCTAGATCTTATAGGTATCGTTAGTAATATTATAGGTATCGAAGGTATCTTTAAGGCGAATAAGGAAGTCCGTAATATTCCTACTATCGAAGCGTTCCTTAGGAGAGAGCGTATAGTTCTTAAGATTAAAGGCTTAAGCCTTTCTTTCCTATCTTCTAGTAATAGTAAAATCCTTAATAGTATTAATAAGGTTAATTATATTAGAACGAGTAGCTAGTCCTTTAATTATAGGGCTAAGATTAGCCGTAGACGGGTTACTAGAGGGAGGGCCGGAAGAATCCGAAGGGGTTCCGGTAGAAGGGATCCTTTGGTCTAGGCGTAAGTATATAAGTATTTCGATTTTTCGTAAGTCTTAAGTTATTCTATTTATTTTATATTATATTCGTTCGCGTATATTTCTTAGAGATAAGAGTATTAATACTAAGAGTTCCTAGATAATTTCGAAGATAAGTAGCTAAAAGGAGTTAGATCTATACGCCGATATACGGAGTTCGTAGCCTAGATAGCGAGAGTAGTACCGTTTCGTATATAGTATAGTTAGGCCTCTCTTTTCTAACTTATTAGATAAGGGTATATAGGCTATAGAGGGGCAATATATTAATAGTATAGGTAATCCTAGGTATTTTCGTATAAAGTATAATTTTTACTAGCGGGATATCCTAGACTTAGTCTAAGGAGTTAAAAGAACTAGGATATTACTAGTAATTATTTTAAATTCTAATTATCCGTTAATATAGTTTAGACTTAGACCTTTATAAAGATATTTTTCCTATTTCTAAGTTTAGTAATAGTCGGTTGGTCGAGTATTATTCGGTTATAAGAAGAGAAAAAGTCGGTTCGAAGGTACGAAGTAACGCTAGTTAATATTCGTATAAAAAGTTCGAAGGTATTCTAAAAAAAGGGTAGTTAAAAGTCTAAAGTCGAGAGTCTAAAGTTAAGAGTCTAAAGTCGAGAGTCTAAAGTCGAGAGTTATATATAGTCTAGTATTTAAAGGAAAGTTCAAAAGCCTAGTAGTCGAAGATTAATATACGAAGTTCCTTTTCGATAGTCTAATAGTCCTATAGTTAAGTTAATAGTAAAGAAAGAGAGTCCTAAAGTCCTAAAGTCTAATATTTAAAGTCTAATATAAAGCCTAATATTCGAGAGTTCGATAATCTAGTCCGAAAAGAGAGAGAGAGTATCCTAAGTATAAGTTCGATTATTATATTATAATAGCTACTAGGAATCGTCTTAGCTATAGAGAGAAACCCTAGTACGACCTCCAAAATATAGGTAAGATAAGCGTAGATAATATAGTATTAGATTACTATTAACTTCTACCGCTTAGCTACTATATAAAGGCAAGGTAATAGGATCTTTAAGTATTTTATAAAGAGATAGATAAGGTAGTTTATAAAGAGATAGATAAGGTAGTTAGGAGTAAAGAAGAGGGAGTCTAGAGTTAACGTAAGTAATAAGAATTAGATCGTATTATTATATTATCTTAGTTCCTATATACGTACCGTTGATCTGGTTCCTATATTACTAATATTAGGGTTCTATAAATTGTAGTATTGCGGTAGTATATTATATTATTTCTTATATATCTATCCGTGTCTTATACTATTCCTATTCTACTTCCTATTCCTATTCTACTTCCTATTCCGGTTATACACCTTTATCCCCCTTATACTACTACTACTATATACTTAACCCTTAGGCTTCCCCGCCTATCCTTAAGCTTTAAAGGTCTATAATACTACCTAAAGGTAAGAAAGGTAAGCGCCGCCGTATTACTAGCCCTCTATACTCTCCCGAGCCGCCTTTCTTCGACTATTCTTAGTAAATATTAGTTACCTAGATTAAGGAACTCTATTACTACTATACGCCGTATATAGTCCCTACTCCTAGTAAGCCGGGGCCTCGTATAGTATATAATAAGCTTAAGTCTTCCTAGTACTGTAAGGGGGATGAAGGTATAGGACTAGAATAGGAAGTAGAATAGGAACGGAATATAAGATACGGATAATATACGGAAAAACAATATAATATACTACCGTAATACTACAATTTATAGAACCCCAATAATTAATAATATAGGAACCAGATTAACGGTACGTATATAGGAACTAAGATAGTATAATAATACGATCTAATTCTTATTACTTATATTAACTCTAGACTCTCTCTTCTTTACTCCTAACTACCTTGTCTATCTCTTTATAAACTACCCTATCTATTTCTTTACGAAATACTTAAAGATCCTATTACCTTACCTTTATATAGTAGCTAAGCGGTAGAAGTTAATAGTAATCTAATACTATATTATCTACGCTTATCTTACCTATATTTTAGAGGTCGTACTAGGGTTTCTCTCTATAGCTAAGACGATTCCTAGTAGCTATTATAGTATTATAATCGAACTTATACTTAGGATACTCTCTCTCTCTTTTTAGACTAGATTATCGAACTCTCGAATATTAGGCTTTATATTAGACTTTAAATATTAGACTTTAGGACTTTAGGACTCTCTTTCTTTACTATTAACTTAACTATAGGACTATTAGACTATCGAAAAGGAACTTTATATATTAATCTTCGACTACTAGACTTTTAAACTTTCCTTCGAATACTCGACTATATACGACTCTCGACTTTAGACTCTCGACTTTAGACTCTTAACTTTAGACTCTCGACTTTAGACTTTTAACTACCCTTTTTTTTAGAATACCTTCGAACTTTTATACGAATATTAACTAGCGTTACTTTATACCTTTAAACCGACCTTTTCTCTTCTTATAACCGAATAATACTCGATCAACTAACTATTACTAAACTTAGAAACGGGAAAAATCTTTATAAAGGTCTAAGTCTAAGCTATATTAACGGAAAATTAGAATTTAGAATAATTACTAGTAATATCCTAGTTCTTTTAACTTCTTAGACTAAGTCTAGGATATCCCGTTAGTAGAAATTATACTTTATACGAAAATACCTAGGATTACCTATACTATTAATATATTGCCCCTCTATAGCCTATATACCCTTATCTAATAAGTCAGAAAAGAGAGGCCTAACTATACTATATACGAAACGGTACTACTCTCGCTATCTAGGCTACGAACTCTATATATCGGCGTATAGATCTAACTCCTTTTAGCTACTTATCTTCGAAATTATCTAGGAACTCTTAGTATTAATACTCTTATTCCTAAGAAACGTACGCGAACGAATATAATATAAAATAAATAGAACTACTTAAGACTAATAAAAAATCGAAATACCTATATACTTACGCCTAGACCAAAGGATCCCTCCTACTAGAATACCTTCGGATTCTTCCGGCCCTCCCTCTAGTAACCCGTCTACGGCTAATCTTAGCCCTATAATTAAAGGACTAGCTACTCGTTCTAATATAATCAACCTTATTAATACCCTTAAGGATTTTACTATTACTAGAAGATAGGAAAGAAAGGCTTAAGCCTTTAATTTTAAGAACTATACGCTCTCTTCTAAGGAACGCTTCGATAATCGGAATATTACGGACTTCCTTATTCGCCTTAAAGATACCTTTAATACCTACGATATTACTAACGATACCTATAAGATCTAGGCTCTTACTCGTAATATTAAGTCTAGCTATCTATACGATATTAAGCTTTTAGGTAGCTATAAGGAACGTAGCTATAGAACTCTCCGTAAATCCCTTCGTAAGGAATATATCGCTACTAATAACTGTTAGCGAAAGGAAACTACTACTTACCTCTATAAACTTACTTTTTAAAGCGCCTCTTAGAAACTAGATACTCGTAGCTTTATTAAGGAATTTAAGAACTACTATCTACTTATTATTAATACCGATAAACTAACTAGGTCTACTATAAGTAGGATCTTCCTTAGTAGATTACTAGAATCGGTTCGTTAATAGGTTAACCTAACGCTTAATATCGACCCTCGTATTCGCTCTACCTTTAACGATATTAAACGGATTATCCTTAAAGCTAAACGGATTATTATTAGTAACGAGAATATATTACTCTTTATATTAGATAGTTATAAAGGAAGTACCCTTAATAGGGTTATTAAACGAATAGTCCTTCGAAGGAATAAGGCTATAGCTAAAGAAAAACCTAAAACTACTAAACCTTAACTTAGGGCTAATATTATTGAAGCTCTTAAGGGTCTTTATAGAACGAATACTTCTAGGGACCTTCTACTCCTCGCTATTACCGAAAGTACGGATCCTACTATAGTAGTAGCTAGGAAAGATATAAAATAGTTTACTATACTTAACTATTAGATCTATAATAACTTTCGCTCTTCTACTTAGTCTAATACTATACTATTAGGAAGTTCCTTCGTTTATACTAACCTACGTAGAAATTACTATAGGGGGCTAGCTAATACTAACTAGTCCTCCTAGTATATCTAGAATACCGCTAACTAACGTAGTTAGTCCGCTAATATTTAGTCTACTAGTATCCCTAGTAACCCCTAGCCTCTACCCCTAGCCTAGCTAAGAAACTCGAACCTAACCGCCCTACCTACTAACTACCCTTTGATCCCTTCTTCGTTACCGCCCCCTATATAGACTACCTAGAACGGAATATCGGAAAAGAGAGGTTATAGGAGCTATAGAAGTATAGAATATTACGAACGGATATACCCTAATATTACGGAACTAGTTACTTAAGAAATTTACTATTAGAATATAAACGTAATACCTAGATAGTAGTACTAGGGAACTTTAGCCGCTCTAGGCGGGAAAATCGGAGGAATTATTAACGGCTAGAACTATAGTAACTAGATCCGTACTTAATTAGCTTAGTCTTAATAGGGCTCTAGTAGTATTTCGTTATTTAGGATAGTTAAGTTATTTATTAGAATTATTGAATTGAGCGACTTAGAGTAGGAAGACTTTAGTACGTAGGTTTAGGTATTAAATATTAGTAAGGTAGGAGGAGGCGGATTTATACCTTCTATTATTCTTATAGCTACTACCTAACTACGTTTATCTATACGAAAACCTCTATTAGAAAAGGTAAAAGGAAAATAGCCTACTAGGGTTACTAAGTCTAGTAGATCTAAGGCCCCGATAGTTAAGTATATAGTATATAGTTATATTACTAAGACCGTAGAATAATAGAATAGCGAAGGAGACTCGGATATAGACTTAGACTTAGAAGACGACGAACTAGACGTAACCCTTAGGAACTTACTACTAGAACTACTAAAGAATACTCGTAAGCCTAGGAACCCGACTCTTAAGTAGTACGTTATAAAGAAAGATAAGGCTACTAATAGAATATATATAGTAGGGAATATCCTCTAGTAATTAGTCTAACTTAGTCTTTAGGATACTATTATTTATATTCCGGTATTTAGAGATCTCTTATATAAGTCCCTACTAGAATAATTAGCTAATAATATCCGTCCTAAAATAGAGGAAATAGAATAAAGGAAACGGGAAAAGGCTACTAAAAGAAAGTAGAAAATAGAAGAAAGATAGAAAGCGGACGGAATAAAATAAGGAGTAGGAATTATAATACTACGCTCGGAAGAGTAGGAACTAACTTTAGAAATAGTTCTTCGTATTAATAAGGATAATAACCGTTCTCGCGTCTTAGTAAGGAGCCCTACTTTAATAGCTCGGATTAGAAAACTAGAGATTAAGGCGTTATATAATACTAGAGCCGAAGTAAACGTTATATCTAAAGGAGTTATAAGAAGTTATAGATTAGTAGTTAATAGTATTAAGTAGGATATCTAGGGACTAGTTTTAGATAAGCTTAAGGTTACCGACGGGAGGAGAGTTCCTCTAGTTAGCTAGACTAGCGCGCGTATATAGATCGCCGGAGTAGACTTTAATTATAAAAATATAGTCTTTATAGTACTTAGAGACTACTCTTAGGGAATAATACTTAGTTAGCCCTTCTTAGTACGGAGTCGTCTCGTTATATAGGCTAAGGCGGATAGTAGTATTTCGTATAAGGTATTCTCTATAAACGGCGAATAGAGCGTTATATAGTAAGTAGTTATCTTGGAATTCCTATACGATAGGTATAAGTCTAGTCTTCGAATCCCTTATACTTATTTAGACTAAGAAGATAATTCTAATTCGGACGATTCGGAAAACGAGGAGGCGGAGTCCTAGGTCTTAAAAGGATATCCGCTATATATATAAGAAACCTAAGGCTCCTAGTACTAAATTTAGGCTAGAATATATACGAATAGCTTTTTAACGACCCGATCCGCGACGAGTTTCTCTTACCGCTAGACTTTAGGAGACTTCTATATAATAAGACTTATACTACGACTAGACTTAATATAGCTACTATAGTAAACGAGATAAAGCCATAAAAAGAAAGGGATAAGCTTCTATAGGAATAGTAGATAAGGTACCGAATATTTACCTATCGTCGCCTTATACCGGCGAAGCCTTAGACCGGATTACTAATATTTAGATACTTAGATAAATAGGACCTACTTTCCCTAAAAATTTCCTTATTTTCGACTAGCTCCCTAATAAAGTATAGAACGAAATACGTAAATGGTATATATAAGAAGAAAGTAGATAAGATCTAACCTTAGAACGTTTAGCTTACTAATAGATCTATACCTAGTAGTCGTATAGATTAGAGAGATATAATACTAAAAGAGTAGTTTAGTACGGAACCTTACTATTACCTTAATAGATTCCTCGAGAAACGCTACGCCCGTTTCCCTCGTTAGACTCGGCTTATAGAACTCCGGTTTAATAATATACGTATTAACTAGTCCCTTAGCCTAAACGAACGATTACTAATTAAGGAAATACTTATACGATAAGAACCTACCCTCGTATAGAGCTTCGAAGAATACGGTAAAATTAGAAAAGAAGTAGTACTAGTATAAGTTATCCGAGTAGTAGACTACGAACCTTAGTAAGCGAAACCCTTTAATATCCCTAAGACTCTATTAAGTAAGATTCGTTAGATATTTTACGAAAGAATTAAGACGGGAAGACTCGAACCTAGTTATACCTTATATTATAATCTATAGTTTTTAGTCTTAAAGAAAAACTATAAGTATCGGCTAATTAATAGCGCTACGAACATCAACGTAGTTACTATTAGGGACGCGAACGTACTACTAACGGCCGATAAATTTTCTAACTCGTTTACTAGATACGTATAGATATTACTTACTAACCTTTTCTCTAGGTACGACTAATTAGAACTTACTAAAGAGAGTCGCGATCTTACCTTATTTATATACCTATTTAGTCTTTTACGAATAACTACTCTACCTTAAGGAGTAACGAACTTAGTAGCCTAATTTTACTATATATCTAAGATAATTATTTCCTACTAGTTTAAATATAGCGATATTTACGTAGACGATATAATTACTAGAACCCTAAAAAAGTATAATAACGATAAGGAATCCAAGCTTAAGGTAGTACGTCGAGGGGTCTTAGAATACGTAGTTAGGCTAGACGTAATTCTTACGGATATTAAACGCGTAGGAGTAACGATATTAGGAGAAAAGTTTAATATTTATAAAGAGGGCGTAAATATAGTCGGATACTATTACGATCGAGAAGGATAATACCTAAATACTTCTAAGGTAGCTACTATTTTAAACTAGTTAACTCCTAGGTCTATTAAGTCTACGAGAGCTTTTATTAGAGTTTATATCTATTACCGAATCTAGATATAGGATTTTACTACCGTTTCGAAACCTATCTTTACCTTATTTAAGAAGGACTTAGAATTCTATTAGGGAAAGGAATAAGATAAGGTAATTAAAAATCTTTAGGAAGCGCTTACGACTATACCCGTACTACGACCGGTTATATACGAACTAGATTTAGGTAAGATTATTCTTATAGTAGATACTTTAGGAGAAGGATAGGGAGCGGTCCTATAATAAATAGACGAACTAGGTAAGAGATACCTATACTAATATAAAAGTAGGATCTAGTCGCTATTAGAAAGGAAATATAATATAGTTAAACTAGAATACCGTACCCTTTTATACGCTCGTAAAGAATTCCGCCTTTATCTTTAGGGAACGTATTTCGTAGTCGAAACGGACGCCCGGACTTTAATCTATTAACTTAATAGAGTATCTTCGGATGTAGTAGGATCTCTAGTTATACGATAGCTCGTATAGATTTAGATATAGAATTTTAATATCTAATACGTTCCCGGGAAAAAGAATATAGTAGCTAATAGACTCTCCCGCTAATTTAGTAACGTACCTAAAAAGGACGTCCCCGCCGTTCCTAACTTCGATATATAGGATTTTATCGATCGGTAACTTAGAGCCCTTTACTATTCTAGTATCTACGTCTATAAGCGTAACCTACGGTATATAATCTAGTTCTACCCGATAACCGTACCTAGTCTAGAAAATAACGATAATACTAGTAGCGAAAGTTCTATAGATTAGAACGAGGAATACGGAGAATTCGGTTTGTCGGAACCTTAGGAAGGATTAGATAGCGAATATACCGCGGAATACTAAGCGATTACTAACTAGCTTATAATATTAAAAGTCGCAGACTATCTTAAAGGTAAATAGATTACGGCTATAAAAAGAAAGGTAATAGGCTACCTTATAGCTAGACGATAACTATTTAAGCGAGGTAAACGAGGATAAGCCTACCGTCGCGTAATTAATAACTAGGACTAACGAAAGGAAATTATCGTCGCCCTCTATAATAAATATAGCTATAAAGGACGCGAAACTACTATAGTACTTATTCGGAATCGATATTATTAGGACGGGTACTATAACGACGTTAGTAAATAGATTAAAGAATATCCTTAATATTAAATAAGCGATCGAGCGTACGTAGTAGAATCTCTAAATACGACTATTATTCGGAGTAAGATCCTTAGCGTAAGATAGTCTATTAATTATACGATAATTACCCTATAAGGTAGTTATAGCTATCTTATTTAGGTAAGGGAGGAATTAAGCGGTTAGCCTAAGGCAAGAGTACTCTATTTAGTACCTACGTCTAAGAATATCGCGGATTTTATCTTTAAGGAACTAATCTATCGATAGGGTATTATATCGGAAATTAGAGTTAATAGAGGTCCTAAGAACAAGCTATATACGGATACGCTTCTAAAACTATACGATATTAGAAAGATTAAGATTTTACTATATAATAGTTAAGGTTAAGGAGGAATCGAACGGTCTTACTTAATAATATAGGAAGCCTTCCGACGAGTAACGAACGGGAACTAGAAACCTTAGAAAGATTTATTACTAGTAATACTTTAGGCCGAACGGATAATAGTTAATAGAATAACTAGTATAACTCTAGTTAGGATAATACTTAGTAAAGAACACGTCCTTCTAATCGAACTAAAAATAGTTATATAGTAAAACCTTCCTTGGTCTATAGTTAGGATAATAGAATACCTTCTTTTTCTACGAGCTAAGTAACTAGATTAGAGAGGGGAAGACCTCTAGGAAGCTATTATAAGGTAGGAACGTATAAGATAGGAAGTAAACGAGTACTAGGAATCGTAATATTAAACTAGAATACGTACTAAAAACCTAGACGTAGGATAACTTATCCTTTTATATAATACGAAGATCGTTAAGGATTTCGGATCTAAATTAGATTTTATATAGGTCGGTCTATACCGTATCGCGGAGGTATATAAGGATAGGAGAACCGGATTACCTATTAGTAGCTACGTACTTAAGGAACTAAATAGAGTTTTAGTATATAAGACGATTCGAGGAAATAGGATTAGGATCTTCTACTAGAGGGATAGACCTATAGGTAATAACCTCCTTAATACCGGTTAGGAGTATAGGATAGAATAAGAATAAGGCTAGGATTAAGATAATACTTAATTAGATAAGGATAAGGAATAGGAATAGGAAAAGCAACCTAGTAATAAGGATCTAGATATATTAGTTCGCCGATCCGGACTATAAGTAATTATTCCTAGACTAGAAGGATTCGACCCTAGCTAATACTAGGATTACTAGGAACTATAGAGAAGCGTTCGATTCGTAAACGGTTTATAAATACTTATAATATAGAAAAGGAAACGATTAGTAAAGTATATAAAATATTAAGCTAATAAGCTAATATACTATACCTTAATCGAATCCCTTATTTATATATTAGTATAAAGGAACTTAGTATATAATCCTAGAGGACCTTTACGCCTCTTTAATCCTCTTCCGCTATATACGCTTTCGACCTTTTTGATCCTTCCCTACTTAATACTTATTCGATTCTCTTCTACTTTACGCGCTTTCGATTCTCCTCTATATATTAGGAATTACTACGACCTAATATCCCCTACGGCTACTAAATACGTCGATCTCTACTAAGTAGATACCTATCTAATAAGTAGCTTATAATCTAGGAAACCTTAAGTATATAAGTATCTACTAAAGTCTAGGTCCTTAGTTGAGTCTAATATTGGTTTAGTACTACTAGTTCTCTAGGAAGTATTTATACCCCTCGAGGTCCTCCCGTATAGTCTACCTTAGGTTCTTTAATAATCTCTAGTTTAAGCTCTAATAAGATTATATTAACTTATTAATCCTACTCGGCCCTTAAGCTTATATCTACGAAACCTAGGATTTATAACTACGGGAATATAATTATCGATCCTTTTATTTAGACCCTCTTACTTATTAATCCTAATTAGTCCTTAAGCTTATATCTACGAAACCTAGAGTTTATACTTAAGAGAATACGTTTACTATTCCTTCTACTCTAGCCTCTTTAATAGCTTCTTACTCTTCGGTAGCCCTCCCGGCGGCGCTAACGGTTTACGTCCTATCCTCTATCTAAGCCTCCCTACTCTTATATTTCAAGATTAGAATAGATCTATATAGTCCTTAGGAGGATAATCCTATAAGTTAAAGTAGTCGTATTCTCTTCGTCTTTTACTACTTAGACTTTCGCTATATCGGCCTTTCGTAACCTTTAGCTATTCGCCTCCCGTTTATCCTTAGTTAAATTAATAGTATCCCCTATTATTATACCGGTCTAGCTTTACGCTTAAATAGACTTAGTCGAGTATTACTTTCGTAAAACTTAACTTTAGCTATTAAAGGAACTATACCCTAGTATATATATATTATAACGGTTCGATTCTCGGATGGCTAGCTTCGTAGTAGACGTTTATTACTTTTCCTTTTTATTAGTTTTTTTTTATATATATATATATATATATATATATATGTGTCCGGAAAGGTTAGGAGAGTTACCTTTTATATATAGAGTTAGGAAGTTTACTTTATTTTATTTAAGCCACCGTACCTTATTCTAAATTATTTTATATAAGAACCGTTTATATATTAGCCTTTATTTACGTTAAACCCAAGTAAAGAGTATAGGAAGAAGAAAGGCGAATATTATAGGACGACGTTAGATTTTTTTAGTAGGGGAGGGAGAAGTCTTTTAAGTCGGGAATCCGTATTAAAGTCGAGCTGTATTAAGGAAAGGAACGAACAAACTAGAATTGAAAAAAAAAACACGAATAATACTACGTATAATACTACTACAACCGGAAACTATAAGGAAAATTTCAACTAATTACCTCGAAAAGTCCTCCTATCTAACCGACTTTACTTGAATACAACCGTAATAGATTAGGTTATTAGAGTAATAACCTAATAATTACCGTTACTATCTAGTATACCTCCCGAGGAGCCGTTTCCTATACTAAGCGTTAATACGCGCGACGTGTAGGGCTACTTTAGAAATATATAGGATCTTTTAATATATTTAATTCTTTTAGGAAATGTTTAGGATTTTTTTATATATTTAGATACTTTAGTATACGCGTTAAGGTTTTATTACTCTTTCGAGTCTTTTCTTACTTTTAAGTTCTTTCTTAGTATCTTAGGATACGAGAAGTTCTATACCCCTTTAAGATTCTTCTTAGTATTTAGGCTTGTTGGTTAGTCTTATATAGTTTTAGTATATATCTTAGAATACGTTAAGGGTCGACGTATTATCTACCTAGGGAGGGGATATAAGGGGGATGAAGGTATAGGACTAGAATAGGAAGTAGAATAGGAACGGAATATAAGATACGGATAATATACGGAAAAATAATATAATATACTACCGTAATACTATAATTTATAGAACCCTAATAATTAATAATATAGGAACTAGATTAACGGTACGTATATAGGAACTAAGATAATATAATAATACGATCTAATTCTTATTACTTATATTAACTCTAGACTCTCTCTTCTTTACTCCTAACTACCTTGTCTATCTCTTTATAAACTACCTTATCTATCTCTTTACGAAATACTTAAAGATCCTATTACCTTACCTTTATATAGTAGCTAAGCGGTAGAAGTTAATAGTAATCTAATACTATATTATCCACGCTTATCTCACCTATAGTACGGTTACTACTATACCGTACGTAGACGTTACGAACCGGTTTATACCTACCTCTTTCTAGTATTATATTACTAGCTTATTGCCTAGATTCCCTATACCCTTTATACCAAATTCGAGACCCTTAAGGCCGACCTAGATAATATAGTTAGGGATAAGATAGACGCTAGCGCTATACTTAGACTTTATAAGCGTAATAATACCCTCGTCTAGGATATATATACTATGTTAAGGCTCGAGTCCCGCTTTAGTAGTATTAAGATCCCGAAGAATACCCTAGAAGTAGGTATATTAGTATAAAGGGAGTTAGGTTAGATAAGGCGGGTTATAGAGAACCTATACGACTCTTATCGTTCGGTTATTATTAGTACCTATAGGTTGGGTAGTATAAGGGGGATAAAGGTATAAGACTAGATTAGGAAGTAGAATAGGATATAGAATAGGAATAATAGAAGGAGGAGAGCTATACGTAAAAGATAGTAGAATAAGATATATACTATAGACCTAGACAATAATAAACAATAGAATAATATATATATAAGAATAGAATATCAACTAATATAATATAATAATACGATCTAATTCTTATTACTTACTCTAACTCTATACCCTCTCTCTCTAACTCCTAACTACCTTATATATCTCTTTACGAACTATCTTACCTATCTCTTTATAAACTAACTAAAGATCCTATTACCTTACCTTCGCGTAGTAGCTAAGTAGTAGAAGTTAATAGTAATCTAATACTATATTATCTACGCTTATCTTACCTATATTTTAGAGGTTATACTAGGGTTTCTCTCTATAGCTAAGACGATTCCTAGTAGCTATTATAGTATTATAATCGAACTTATACTTAGGATACTCTCTTTTTTATTTTTAGACTAGATTATCGAACTCTCGACTATTGGATTTTATATATTAGATTTTAAATATTAGACTTTAGGACTTTAGGACTCTCTTTCTTTTACTATTAACTCGACTATAGGACTATTAAACTATCGAAAACGGAATTTATATATTAATCTTCGACTACTAGGCTTTAGAACTTTCCTTTAAAAACTCGACTATATACGACTCTTAGCTTTAGACTCTCGACTACCCCCTTTAGAATACCTTTAAACCTTTTTTATATTAATATTAACTAGCGTTACTTCGTATTCTCGAACCGATTTCTTCTCTTTATACGACCGAACAACATTTAACTAACTAACTATTACTAAACTTAGAAATCGGAAAAACTCTATAAAGGCCTAAGTTCAAGTTTATATTAACGGAAAATTAGAATTCAAAATAATTACTAGTAATATCCTAGTTCTCCTAACTCCTTAGACTAAGGCTAGGATATCCTACTAGCAGAAATTATACTTCGTACGAAAATACCTAGGATTACCTATACTATTAATACGTTGCCTTTCTATAGTCTATATACCCTTATCTAATAAGTTAAAAAAGAAAGACCTAACTATACTATATATAAAACGATACTATTGCCGCCGTTTAGATTACGAACCCTAAGTATTAGTATATAAGTCTAACTCCTTTTAGCCTCTTATCTTCGAAATTATCTAGGAACTCTTAGTAGTAATACTCTTATCTCTAAGAGACGTACGCGAACGAATATAGTATAAAAGGAATAGAATAACTTAAGACTAACGAAAAATCGAAATATCTATCTACTATAGGTAAGATAAGCGTGGATAATATAGTATAAGATTACTATTAACTTCTACCGCTTAGCTACTATATAAAGGTAAGGTAATAGGATCTTTAAGTATTTCGTAAAGAGATAGATAAGGTAGTTTATAAAGAGATAGACAAGGTAGTTAGGAGTAAAGAAGAGAGAGTCTAGAGTTAATATAAGTAATAAGAATTAGATCGTATTATTATATTATCTTAGTTCCTATATACGTACTATTAATCTAGTTCCTATATTATTTATATTAGGGTTCTGTAAATTATAGTATTATAGTAGTATATTATATTATTTCTTATATATCTCTACGTATCTATATACTATTCCTATTCTACTTCCTATTCCAGTTATATACCTTTATCCCCCTTATATCCCCTCCCTAGGTAGATAATACGTCGACCCTTAATATATTCTAAGATATATACTAAAACTATACGAGACCAACTAATAAAGCTAAATACTAAGAAGAATCTTAAAGGGGTATAGAACTTCTCGCATCCTAAGATACTAAGAAAGAACTTAAAAGTAAGAAAAGACTCGAAAGAGTTATAAAACCTTAACGCGTATACCGAAGCATCTAAATATACTATAAAATCCTAAATATTTCTAAAAACTAAGAAAGAATTCAAAGTACTCCTAAAATAATTTAATATATTAAAAGATCCTATATATTTCTAAAGTAGCCCTATACGTCGCGCGTTTTAACGCTTAGTATAGGAAGAGGCCCCTCGGGAGGTATACTAGATAGTAATAGTAATTATTAGGTTATTACTCTAATAACCTAATCTATTACGATTATATTCAAGTAAAGTCGGTTAGATAGAAGGACTTTTCGAGGTAATTAGTTAAAATTTTCCTTATAGTTTCCGGTTATAGTAGTATTGTACGTAGTATTATACGTAGTATTATTCGTATTTTTTAATTCTAGTTTATTCGTTTATTTTCCCTAATATAGCTCTGCTTTAATATAGATTTACGACTTAAAAGACTTCTCCCTCCCCTACTAAAAAAAATTCTACGTCGTCCTATAATATTTGCCTTCCTACTTCCTATACTCTTTACTAGATTTAGCGTAGGGTCCCTAACGGGGAGGGGCGAAACGGGGGGGGTCGGGTTAGGGGCGGGGCGGGACGGGTTTTAGGGGCGGGTTATAAAGCTATAACCCTAACCCGACCCGCCCCGCCAAGCCTAAAACCCGCCCCGTTAGTTAGGGGCGGGTTTTTAAGGCGGGAACCTAGGATTTTTTTCTAGAAACCTTAATAACTATAGATCTATTATATATATTCTAATTTTTTAAATACTTTAAATAATCTCTAGGTTATACTCTATCTTATAGGTATATAATATATTAATATATCTATATATACAACCCTATAAAAATCACGTGGAAAACCCGAACGGGGCGAACGGGGCGGGTTTTCTTCTAAACTATAACCCGCCCCGGGACCCCGCCCCAACCCGTTAAAACCCGACCCGGTAACGGGGCGGGTTCCCTACCCTATAACCCGCCCCAACCCGCCCCGTTGGGGACCCTAATTTAGCGTAAATAAAGGCTAATATATAAATAGTTCCTATATAAAATAATTTAGAATAAGGTACGGTAGCTTAAATAAAATAAAGTAAACTTCCTAACTCTATATATAAAAGGTAACTCTCCTGACCTTTCCGGACATATATATATATATAAAAAAAACTAATAAAAAGGAAAAGTAATAAACGTCTACTACGAAACTAGCTATCCGAGAAACCGAACTATTATAACGTATATACTAGGGTATATTCCCTTGAATAGCTAAAGTTAAGTTTTACGAAAGTAATACCCGACTAAGTCTATTTAAGTATAAAGCTAGACTAGTATAATAATAGAGGATACTATTAATTTGACTAAGGATAAACGGGAGGTAAATAGGCGAAGGTTATAAAGGGCCGATATAGCGAAAGTCTAAGTAGTAAAAGACTAAGAGAATACGACTACTTTAACCTATAGGATTATCCTCCTAAGGACTATATAGATCTATTCTAATCTTAAAATATAAGAGTAGGGAGGCTTGGATAGAGGATAGGACGTAAACCGTTAGCGCTACCGGGAGGGCTACCAAAGAGTAAGAAGCTATTAAAGGGGCTAGAGTAGGAGGAACGGTAAAGGTATTCTCTTAAGTATAAATTCTAGGTTTCGTAGATATATACTTAAGGACTAAGTAGGATTAATAGGTTAACGTAATCTTATCGAAGCTTAAACCGAAAACTATCGAGGAACCTAAGGTAGACCGTACGGGAGGGTTACGAAGGTATAAATACTTCTAGAGGACGAGTAGGACTAGACTAATATTAGACTTAACTAAGGATATAGACCTTAGTAGATACGTACTATACTTAAGGTTTCCTAGATTATAAGCTACTTATTAGATAGGTAAACGCTCCGTAGAGATAGACGTATTTAATAGCCGTAGGGGGAGTTAGGTCGTAGTAATTCCTAATATATAGAAGAGAATCGAAAGCGCGTAAAGTAGAAGAGAATCGAATAAGTACTAAGTAGAGAAGTATTAAAAAGGGTTAAAAGCGTATATAGCGGAAGAGGATTAAAGAGGCGTATAGGTCCCCTAGAATCGCGTACTAAGTTCCTTTATACTAATATATAAATAAGGGATTCGATTAAGGTATAGTATATTAGCTTATTAGCTTAATATATTATATACGTTTCTAATCGTTTCCTTTTCTATATTATAAGTATTTATAAGCCGTTTATAAATCGAATACTTCTCCGTAGTTCCTAGTAATCCTAGTATTAGCTAGGGTCGAATCCTTCTAGTCTAGGAATAATTACTTATAGCCTAGATCGACGAACTAATATATCTAGGTCCTTATTACCGGGTTACTTTTCCTATTCCTATTCTATATCCTTATCTAAGTAAGTATTATCTTAATCCTAGTCTTATTCTCGTTCTATCCGATACTCCTAACTAGTATTAAGGAGGTTATTACCTATAGGCCTATCCCGCTAGTAGAAGATCCTAATCCTATTTCCTCGAACCGTTTTATATACTAAAACTCTATTTAGTTCCTTAAGTATATAGCTACTAATAGGTAATCCGGTTCTCCTATCTTTATATACTTCCGTAATATAGTATGGACCGACCTATATAAAATCTAATTTAGATCCAAAATCCTTAATAATCTTCGTATTATATAAGAGGATAAGTTGTCCTACGTCTAGGTTTTTAGCACGTATTCTAGTTTAATATTACGATTCCTAGTACTCGTTTACTTTCTATCTTATACGTTCCTACCTTACGATAGCTTCCTAGAGGTCTTCCCCTCTCTAATCTAGTTACTTAGCTCGCAGAAAAAGAAGGTATTCTATTATCCTAACCGTAGACTAAGGGAGGTTTTACTATATAACTATTTTTAGTTCGATTAGAAGGACGTATTCTTTACTAAGTATTATCCTAACTAGAGTTATACTAGTTATTCTATTAACTATTATCTGTTCGGCCTAAAGTATTACTAGTAATAAATCTTTCTAAGGTTTCTAGTTCCCGTTCGTTACTCGTCGGAAGGCTTCCTATATTATTAAGTAAGACCGTTCGATTCCTCCTTAACCTTAACTATTATATAGCGAAATCTTAATCTTTCTAACGTCGTATAGTTTTAGAAGTATATTAGTATATAGCTTATTCTTAGGACCTCTATTAACTCTAATCTCGGATATAATACCCTATCTAGCTACGCTATTCTTTTTCCCGGGAACGTATCGGATATTAAAATCCTATATCTAAATCTATACGAGCTATCGTATAACTAGAGATCCTACTATATCCGAAGATACTCTATTAAGTTAATAGATTAAAGTCCGGGCGTCCGTTTCAACTACGATATACGTTCCCTAAAGATAAAGGCGGAATTTCTTAAGAGCGTATAAAAGGGCGTAGTATTCTAGTTTAACTATATTATATTTCCTTTCCGATAGTAACTAGATCCCGCTTTTATATTAGTACGGGTATCTCTTACCTAGTTCGTCTAGTTATTATAGGACCGCTCCCTATCCTTCTCCTAAAGTATCTACCGTAAGAATAATCTCGCCTAAATCTAGTTCGTATATAACCGGTCGTAGTACGGGTATAGTTATAAGCGCTTCCTAAAGAGATTTTATTACCTTATCTTATTCCTTTCCCTAATAGAATTCCAAGTCTTTCTTAAATAATACAAAGATAGGTTTCGAAATAGTAGTAAAATCCTATATCTAGATTCGGTAATAGATATAGACTCTAATAAAAGCTCTTATAGACTTAATAGACCTAGGAGTTAACTAGTTTAAAATAGTAGCTATTTTAAAAGTATTTAGGTATCGTCCTTCTCGATCGTAATAGTATTTAACTATATTAACGCCCTCTTTATAAATATCGAACTATTCTCCTAATATTGTCGCTCCTACGTATTTAATATCCGTAAGAACTAAGAACTATATCTAGCCTAACTACGTATTCTAAGACCCCTCGACGTACTTCCTTAAGTTCGGATTCCTTATCGTTATTATACCTTTTCGGGGTTCTAGTAATTATATCGTCTACGTAAACATCGCTATATTTAAACTAGTAGGAAATAATTATCTTAGATATATAGTAAAATTGGGCTACTAAGTTCGTTACTCCTTAAAGTAGAGTAGTTATTCGTAAAAGACTAAACGGGTATATAAATAAGGTAAGATCGCGACTTTCTTTAGTAAGTTCTAACTAGTCGTACCTAGAGAAAAGGTTAGTAAGCGATATCTATACGTATCTAGTAAACGAGTTAGAAAATTTATCGGCCGTTAGTAGTATATTCGCGTCCCTAATAGTAACTATATTAATATTCGTAGCGCTATTAATTAGTCGATACTTACCGTTTTTCTTAAAGACTAAAAACTATAGGTTATAATATAAGGTATAACTAGGTTCGAGTCTTCCCGTCTTAATTCTTTCGTAAAATATCTAACGAATTTCGCTTAATAGAGCCTTAGGGATATTAAAGGGTTTCGCTTACTAAGGTTCGTAGTCTACTACTCGGATAACTTATACTAGTAATACTTCTTTCCTAATTTTACCGTATTCTTCGAAGCTCTATACGAGGGTAGGTTCTTATTATATAAGTATTTCCTTAACTAGTAATTGTTTGTTTAGGCTAAGGGACTAGTTAATACGTATATTATTAAACTAGAGTTCTATAAGCCGAGTCTAATAAGGGAAACGGGCGTAGCGTTTCTCGAGGAATCTATTAAGGTAATAGTAAGGTTCCGTACTAAACTACTCTTTTAGTATTATATCTCTCTAATCTATACGACTACTAGGTATAGATCTATTAGTAAGTTAAACGTTCTAAGGTTAGATCTTATCTACCTTCTTTTTATATATACTATTTAAGTATTTCGTTCTATATTTTATCGGGGAGCTAGTCGAAAATAAGGAAATTCTTAGGGAAAGTAGGTCCTATTTATCTAAGTATCTAAAAGTTAGTAATCCGGTCTAAGACTTTATAGGTATAAGACGACGATAGGTAAATATTTAGTCCCTTATCTATTATTCCTATAGAAGCTTATCCCTTTCTTTTTATAGCTTTATCTCGTTTACTATAGTAGCTATATTAAGTCTAGTCGTAGTATAAGTCTTATTATATAGAAGTCTCCTAAAGTCTAGTAGTAAAAGAAACTCGTTACGGATTAGGTCGTTAAAAAGCTATTTATATATTTTCTAGCCTAAGTTTAGTACTAGAAGTCTTAGGTTTCTTATATATATAGCGGATATCCTTTTAATACCTAGGACTCTACCTCCTCGTTTTCCGAATCGTTCGAATTAGAATTATCTTCTTAGTCGAAATAAGTATAAGGGATTCGAAGACTAGACTTATACCTATTATATAGGAATTCCGAGACGACTACTTACTATATAACGCTCTATTCGCCGTTTATAGAGAATACCTTATACGAAATACTACTATCCGCCTTAGTCTATATAACGAGACGGCTCCGTACTAAGAAGGGCTAACTAAGTATTATTCCCTAAGAGTAGTCCCTAAGTACTATAAAGACTATATTTTTATAATTAAAGTCTACTCTAGTAATCCGTATACGCGCGCTAGTCTAACTAACTAGAGGAACTTTTCTCTTATTAGTAACTTTAAGCTTATCTAAAACTAGTCCCTCGATATCCTACTTAATACTATTAACTACTAATCTATAACTCCTTTTAACTCCTTTAGATATAACTTTTACTTCGGCTCTAGTATTATATAACGCCTTAATCTCTAGTTTTCCAATACGAGCTATTAAAGTAGGGCTCCTTATAGAGACGTAAGAACGGTTATTATCCTTATTAATATAAAGAACTATTTCTAAAGTTAGTTCCTACTCTTTCGAGCGTAGTACTATAATTCCTACTCCTTATTTTATTCCGTCCGCTTTCTATCGTTCTTCTATTTTCCGCTTCCTTTTAGCGGCCTTTTCCTATTTCCTTCGTTCTATTTTCTCTATTTTAGGACGGATATTGTTAGCTTACTATTCTAGTAAGGACTTATATAAGAGATCTCTAAATACCGGAATATAAATAATAGTATTCTAAAGACTAAGTTAGACTAATTACTAGAGGATATTCCCTACTATACGTATTCTATCGGTAGCCTTATCTTTCTTCGTAACGTACTACTTAAGAGTCGGGTTACTAGGCTTACGAGTTTTCTTTAGTAGTTCTAGTAGTAAGTTCCTAAGGGTTATATCTAGTTTATCGTCTTCTAAGTCTAAGTCTATATCCGAGTCTTCTTCGCTATTCTATTATTCTACGGTCTTAGTAATATAACTATATACTATATACTTAATATTGGTACCTATAGGTTGGGTAGGTAGTTAACGTTAAAGGAAAATAGTCCTAGTAGACTAGTATCGACGGATATAAATAGATATCTATTAGTATAAATAATAATTAATAATTAATCGTACCTATAAGTCTAGTTACTAGTACTAGATCCTATAAAATATAGTCTAACCTAATAGGGTATAGCTGAATTAAGGATTTAGCTATCCCCTAGTAAAGATATTACTATAATCTAAATACTAGTAACTCTCTTTTTAAAGAAGAGAACGTATAAATAAGTATATAGTAGGCTTAAACCTACTTAAGTATAAGGGGTAAACAATCGCAGCCTCTAATAATAAATAAGTATATAAATAAGTTCAATTTGGGTCTAAAATATATAAAAAATAAAATCTAAGTCCGCTATTAGCCCTCGTAGT
This sequence comes from Venturia nashicola, assembly GCA_004522665.1. Lineage (NCBI taxonomy): Eukaryota > Fungi > Ascomycota > Dothideomycetes > Venturiales > Venturiaceae > Venturia > Venturia nashicola. The sequence continues at coordinate 96,555 of SNSD01000035.1, forward strand.
CCCTTAGTCGGTACGGAGTAGTATTAAGGAGTACGAGTATATATTATAAGTCGTATTATAGGTCGGAGATTATCGAAAAGTAGTTAGAGTAGCCGGTTTATATAATATACTATATTAGAGTATATATATCTATTATCTCTTTATATACCTTTATCTCTTTATATACCTTTATTAACTATTGTATTACTATATAACTCGTATTCGAATTATTACCTATACCGATCTAGTTAAAGCCGTATTTATTATAGTATATAAATATACTATATTAGCTAAATAGGGAAAGGACCTTTATTATAATACTTACTACTACTACTTCTAGCTATCTTATTATAAATATATTATAGGTCTTAGCTCTTCCTAATTAAGTACTTATACTCTTTTATACCCTACTCTATCCTCTCTCTTTTATTCCTTTAGTTAGTACCTCCTTAGCTAAGTTCTTAATCTCCTAGCTTAATCTTCTCTCCTAATACCTTAATATCTATAATAGCTATATATTCCTGGCAATCTCTCTCTTAGGTAATATTATTATATACTTATAAGTAGGGTTACTCGTACTAACTAGCTATAGAATAAGTACTTCCTTTAGCTAAGATAGGATGTCTCCTAGTAGTATAGAGAATATAGAGAGTAGTATAGTATCTTCTCCTACTAGTCCTACGCCCCGTAATCGAGTTCCTGCCGATCCTACTAGGCCTAGTAGGCCTCCTAGTAGGACTTCTTTACCTGGATTACCTAGTTCCCTTATTCTAGTTAGGAGTCCTGTCTCCTAGTAGCTATAATAGCTAATATAAGTATTCCTATTTATTTTATAGCTATAACCTAACTTATATATAGTATTCCTCCTCTTCTAAATACGTAAACTATCTTTTTCGATAGGGCTTATATCCGTAGTATAATATCCTAGTCTAGGTTTATTAAATTTCTATCTAAGTTTAATAATAAGCCTAAAAACCTCGCTAATATATAAGAGCTATATCGCCTCCTCTACCTTATATCCTTTAATAATAGGACTCGAAACCTATTACTAGACTACCTAAAGGATATAATTAAGGAGGGTACTACTAGCTATTCTCCTAACTATCCTATTAGGGAGCTTACTTAGAATCCAAAGAGTTTCTAGGGTTATAATAGTATGAAATTATCTTTTATTAGGGGCTATAAGTACTACTATACTAACTACTTACTAGCTATCATGTTCTAAATAGTAGAAGGGGCTATTATTACGCTAAATCGGTATAATTATTACCTTAAGGCTACGAGTAGGCTATGGTTAGATTATTGTATTTCTTATAGTATTATTTCTAGTACTTCTTATAGGCCTAGGTTAGAGGGTTACTATCCTAACTACTTCTTTATAGCTAGGTTCTCTAGAGGTAAGGATAGCGGATACAATAATAGGGATCGTAGGGCTATAGTAATAACGCCTAATACTATTAGTAATATTCGGAAACCAATAGGTCCTAGTTTAGGTTGGAGTTGAAAGTAGTAGGGGAGTTATTAGTTAGGTTAGTAGAGTTTCGGTATTACTTTTTAGGTTTCTAGGGTTTATAACTTAATTTACTAAGTATTTTCTTATATAAATCATTCCTATATAAGGGTTTGGTGATAGTATAAGAGTCCTAGGGTATTCTAGTAGTTAAGGAGTATAGTTTTATAGGTTTCTTTTTAGATATAGCTCTAAATTGAATATTACGTATCTAATAACTTCCTAATTTGGTAAGGTTTTGGGTCTAAGAGATTTCCGGCTTAAAAGGACTATATAGTAAGTAAAGTTACTATAAAAATAAATACGTATAATAAATAACTAGGTCGGTAGTAGTATAGGGGGTTATATATTAGAAATATAGAAGGTTATAGTTTAGTCTACTATACTATAGCTCTATAGTTATTAACTCTTATCTATAACTTTACTTAGACGGTTTACCTAGCCTTCTACTCGAATATCCAGTTCGTTAGTAGAGACTAATATTATTAGGCGGGTATTAGGTATCCTTTTAGTAAGTATATCTACTAGGTTATTATTACTATTTATCTAGCGTACTTCTATTATCTCCCTTCTCTCGTAGGATTCCCTTAGCGCTATAATATCGATTATAAAACGCTTCTCCTTTATTATTCCTAGCTTAACTAGGTATTTATATAAAGAAAAGGAGTCTATATAAACAATAATAGGTATAGGAGGTAATCCTAGTTGATTTAGGATCTAGGAGATAGTAGCCGTAAAAACAAAGCCTTTATTAACTCCGTTAGATATAGCGAGGATTTCGGATACTAGAACTAATCTAGTTACTTACTTTGCCTCAATCGAAGACTAATAGATAATATTCCCTTTTAGATTAAACTTAAAATTGCCTAGGGACTTATTCCTAAGTATAAAGAGGGTTCTAATCTAGCTACTTAGATCCTTATTATTTACGAAGGATCTATCAACAAAAATAAATAGCTTTAAACTAGGAAGATTAAGTAGAATAAAGGTTAAGCCTCTATCTAGATTATCTTTCTACTAAATTAGGCGCTTATTTAGGGCTTTTATCTCGTTAGGGCCTAGATCTTAGTATTATACTACTATAGAGAGGTCGAAAGTAGCTTCGGGTTAATAAATTAATATAATATATACTCCTCTAGCCCTTTGTTAGATATAGGATTGTTTATAGTTAGGAGATACCTAATCGATAGGAAAGAGTTTCTCTCCTTAGCCTTTCTATACTATAACTAGACTTGCTCCTTACCGGGACAATATATAGCTATTAAAAATAGTACTTTTATCCGGATTAAGTACTTCTACTAGCTTTACGAGGAAATTAGCTTAAGATCTAGCTATCTCTTCCTTATCCTTAAACTTAGAGTTATATAGGATTAAAGTATTATCCGTTTATATACTAATAATACCAAAATCATCTCCTTTTGTAACTAGGAGTTATAGATTATAGATAGATATAGCTATATTAAGTTTCGAGATATAGTATTTATAGTAGGTATTAAACTAATATAGGCCTACCTCTATAATACTATACAAGGGCTTCTAGATAATAATAAGGGTACCTAGTACGTAGAGATATTTAAGTTCTTTAGGAAGGTTAATAGTAATAGGTCTATTTAGGGTAGTTTTTAACTAAATATAGGCCTAGGAGATATCCCTAAGTATAAGGGTAAAGTCGGATTGTTTTAAGGGTTTCCAAATCGATTCGTTTTGGGGTATAAGTAGAGTTATAGTAATATAAAGAATAATTCGTTAACTAGCTCTCTAGATTATAGGCGATTAGTAGAGGATAGCTTCCTTAGCTATATTATTAAATCCTTATACTATAAGGCGGGATTTTTTATAGGGTTTATTAGTACCCTTACCCTTAATTTCTCGTACGATACGAGCGTCGAAAATACGTTACCCTAGAGGGGGTATATAGTTAGTAGAGAACTAAAGAACACCTCTTTTAATAAGGTTTTCGATTTCCTAGAGATCTAATTTAGAAAAAGATCGGAGGAATCTAGTATACCTTCTATACGTAGCTTAAGGTAAAGCTCTAGATCTACTTTTTCTTTTATAGAAATAAAAGCCTAATTAGTAGTTGAAAAGAAGGTTTAGTATTCTTCTAGAGCTATACGTTACGCCCTCGTTCGATACGAAGGAATTATAACTTATCTATTTACTCCGGTAATACGCGAATTAGTTGTATTTAGAGTTACCGTATTAGGTTTCGGTAAAGAAGTAGTATTTTCGTTAGTAGATAGTCGATTTCTTTACTAATTTCCTAGTTGGTTCTCTAGTTATTCTATATTAGAATCTAAAAAACTAGTATCTATAACTTCGATTACTAGTCTTTCGTAGAATACCTTAACGTACGTAGATCTCAAAACAACGTCGTTATTATTTATTCTAACTATATAGTTATAGTCCTATACCTTTTTTAGAATATAAGGCCCTCTCTAGCCTCTATTCTATCTCTAAATAAGAACTTTACCGCCAATTAGTAGCGGAAATAGTATAATTAGGGTAGGCCTATTACGTTAAGAGAGTATACTTACTACGTATTCCCTTACTCGAATTTAACGGAGTTCTTTTATTATCTTCTCAACTGTATTTACTCTTTATAGGATTAATTAGCTAGGAGGGAAAGAACCTATTATCTTAGGGTAAGCCCTAAAGACGAGGAGGGTAGGAACAAGTCTATTTGGTCCTACTATATCGTTTATAGCCTTAACTACTAGTTATAGGATAGCTAGATTACTCTCTAAAGGTAGGTCTTCCTTAAGAATAGTAAAACAACGCCTTAGAACCGTATAGTATCTTTCTCCCTTACTAATTGAATAATATACCTCTATAGGAACCTCCTTAACTTAGATATCAAGTGAACTTATAAGTTAATTAAATTCGTAGGGGGAGAAGTTAGTTTCTATATCTATAATAATCTAATCTAGTAGTCCGAGATAGATATTAATCTAAATAGTACGAATATATTACTATATCTCGCCTGTAGTTTAACCTACTAGGAATCGGGCTACTTAGAATATAGTAGCTATATCGACTATATATAGTACTAGTTAGCTATCGATATAGAGAATATTAACTATAATCTATATATTAAAAATCAAGTTATCCTAGAGTGAAAATCTAAATCTCGAAGGTACCTTTATATTTATCTAATGATATTTATAAAGTTTAGAGATAGATCTAATTATATTAGTATCTATATCTTCTAAACCTACTCTAGAGAGTACCTTAAGGAACCTTTAAGCCGATAGGTAGCTAAAACGTCGGTATAGTTACCTTAATTATTACTTATCTAGATTGGAGAAGAAAGATCGGTTGAATTAGGATACGTATATAGGTTAGTATAACTAATTAGTTAATAGAGGGGGTAAGATAAGGTCTAAAAGTACTCTATTAGTAGCCTAAGGGAGGGAAATTTCAAATTCCGAAGCGATAAATTGTTCTAGGAGAGACTATAAGTACTATTACTATATTAATTGGCGGGGTAACTCTAGCTAAGGATAGCTATACTTCCTAATAAGTAGAAACTTCTTTTTACCTTATACTAAAAGGTTTCGGAGGTTATCTATATAGATACCTAGTTGGTCTATATCCTTAATATATATAAGAAAAGGTATATTAGCAGGGATAATATAGAAGATAATTTTTCCAATTAGTATAGGAACCTAGGTAGTTCCTAGGGAGGAAGCGTTACCCTTACTAAAAATAATACTATACTAGCCTACTAATAACGTATCGAGTTCGATTCGGTCCTATAAGTACCTTTATAGTACTCGGAATTGGGGTTCTCCTACTATAGAAATTCCTACTACTCCTATATCGGGTAGGATACCCTAGAAGGTTTCTTTAGAGTAGTAGTATTAGAAGCTGAAAATTTTATCTATAACTTAGTTTATAGGCTATTTAGAGGCGAGGAAATACGCTATAGTATTATCGGAGAGTTATTAGGCGAATAATACGAATCCTTCGTTATTTTCAGGTAGAAATTCGTTATTAGTAAAGAGATAGTAGTATTCCTTAATAACTACTTCGTCTTTAGTATCTAAAGTACCTTCGTAGGAGTTAACTATAGATACGTAGGCTTTAATAGTATAGTCTTAAAGGTATATTACTTATTAGGATACCTTGAATTTCTAGTAGCTTACCTTTCTCTCCTTAATTAAATAGTTTCTTATCTAATAGTTAGGTTTTCCGTATATATAGTAGAGTCCCCGTGGTTTTCTCGTTCTAGAAGGTATTCGAGATATTCGATTATATTATCCCCGTTAAGCAAATCCTCTTATACGTCCGCTACGTTAGTTTCGAGGATTATTAAAGTTTCTCCTATAGGTTCTTTCTATAAAGTATACGTAGTTTTCGTCGTAGAACTCGTCGTCTTCTTACTCGTCCTTACTCTGAAAAATCGAAATATCTATCTACTATAGGTAAGATAAGCGTAGATAATATAGTATTAGATTACTATTAACTTCTACCGCTTAGCTACTATATAAAGGTAAGGTAATAGGATCTTTAAGTATTTCGTAAAGAGATAGATAAGGTAATTTATAAAGAGATAGATAAGGTAGTTAGGAGTAAAGAAGAGAGAGTCTAGAGTTAACGTAAGTAATAAGAATTAGATCGTATTATTATATTATCTTAGTTTCTATATATATACCGTTAATCTAGTTCCTATATTATTAATATTAGGGTTCTATAAATTATAGTATTATAGTAGTATATTATATTATTTCTTATATATCTCTACGTATCTATATACTATTCCTATTCTACTTCCTATTCCGGTTATATACCTTTATCCCCCTTATATCCCCTCCCTAGGTAGATAATACGTCGACTCTTAACGTATTCTAAGATATATACTTAAACTATACGAGACCAACCAATAAACCTAAATACTAAGAAGAATCTTAAAGGGGTATAGAACTTCTCGTATCCTAAGATACTAAGAAAGAACTTAAAAGTAAGAAAAGACTCGAAAGAGTTATAAAACCTTAACGCGTATACCGAAGTATCTAAATATACTATAAAATCCTAAACATTTCTAAAAGCTAAGAAAGAATTTAAAGTACTCCTAAAATAATTAAATATATTAAAAGATCCTATATATTTCTAAAGTAGCCCTATACGTCGCGCGTTTTAACGCTTAGTATAGGAAGAGGCCCCTCGGGAGGTATACTAGATAGTAATAGTAATTATTAGGTTGTTACTCTAATAACCTAATCTATTACGATTATATTCAAGTGAAGTCGGTTAGATAGGAGGACTTTTTAAGGTAACTAGTTAAAATCTTCCTTATAGTTTCCGGTTATAGTAGTATTATACGTAGTATTATTCGTGTTTTTTAATTCTAATTTATTCGTTTATTTTCCTTAATATAGCTCGGCTTTAATACGGATTTCTAACTTAAAAGACTTCTCCCTCCCCTACTAAAAAAATTCTACGTCGTCCTATAACGTTCGCCTTCCTACTTCCTATACTCTTTACTAGATTTAATATAAACAAAGGCTAATATATAAACGGTTCCTATATAAAATAATTTAGAATAAGGTACGGTAGCTTAAATAAAACAAAGTAAACTTCTAAACTCTATATATAAAAGGTAACTCTCCTAACCTTTCCGGATATATATATATATATAAAAAAAACTAATAAAAAGGAAAAGTAATAAACGTCTACTACGAAGCTAGCTATCTAAGAACCGAACCGTTATAACGTATATACTAGGGTATAGTCCCTTTAATAGCTAAAGTTAAGTTTTACGAAAGTAATACCTAACTAAGTCTATTTAAGCGTAAAGCTAGACTAGTATAATAATAGAGGATACTATTAATTTAACTAAGGATAAACGGTAGGCGAATAGGTAAAGGTTACGAAGGGCTAATATAGCGAAAGTCTAAGTAGTAAAAGACTAAGAGAATATAACTACTTTAACCTATAGAATTATCCTCCTAAGGACTATATAGATCTATTCTAATCTTAAAATATAAGAGTAGGGAGGCTTAGATAGAGGATAGGACGTAAACCGTTAGCGCTACCGGGAGGGCTACCGAAGAGTAAGAAGCTATTAAAGGGGCTAGAGTAGAAAGAACGGTAAAGGTATTCTCTTAAGTATAAATTCTAGGTTTCGTAGATATATACTTAAGGACTAAGTAGGATTAATAGGTTAACGTAATCTTATTAAAGCGTAAACCGAAAACTATCGAGGAACCTAAGGTAGACCGTACGGGAGGGTTACGAAGGTATAAATACTTCTAGAAAATAAGTAGGACTAGACTAATATTAGACTTAACTAAGGATATAGACCTTAGTAGATACGTACTATACTTAAGGTTTCCTAGATTATAAGCTACTTATTAGATAGGTAAACGCTCCGTAGAGATAGACGTATTCGATAGCTATAGGGGGAGTTAGGTCGTAGTAATTCCTAATATATAGAAGAGAATCGAAAGTATATAAAGTAGAAGAGAATCGAATAAGTACTAAGTAGAGAAGGATTAAAAAGGGTTTAAAGTATATATAGCGGAAGAGGATTAAAGAGGCGTATAGGTCCTCTAGAATCGCGTACTAAGTTCCTTTATACTAATATATAAATAAGGGATTCGATTAAGGTATAGTATATTAGCTTATTAGCTTAATATATTATATACGTTTCTAATCGTTTCCTTTTCTATATTATAAGTATTTATAAGCCGTTTATAAATCGAATACTTCTCCGTAGTTCCTAGTAATCCTAGTATTAGCTAGGGTCGAATCCTTCTAGTCTAGGAATAATTACTTATAGCCTAGATCGACGAACTAATATATCTAGGTCCTTATTACCGGGTTACTTTTCCTATTCCTATTCTATATCCTTATCTAAGTAAGTATTATCTTAATCCTAGTCTTATTCTCGTTCTATCCGATACTCCTAACTAGTATTAAGGAGGTTATTACCTATAGGCCTATCCCGCTAGTAGAAGATCCTAATCCTATTTCCTCGAACCGTTTTATATACTAAAACTCTATTTAGTTCCTTAAGTACGTAGCTACTAATAGGTAATCCGGTTCTCCTATCCTTATATACTTCCGTAATACGGTATAGACCGACCTATATAAAATCTAATTTAGATCCGAAATTCTTAATAATCTTCGTATTATATAAGAGGATAAGTTATCCTACGTCTAGGTTTTTAGTATGTATTCTAGTTTAATATTACGATTCCTAGTACTCGTTTACTTCCTATCTTATACGTTTCTACCTTACGATAGCTTCCTAGAGGTCTTCCCCTCTCTAATCTAGTTACTTAGCTCGTAGAAAAAGAAGGTATTCTATTATCCTAACTATAGACTAAGGGAGGTTTTACTATATAACTATTTTTAGTTCGATCGGAAGGACGTATTCTTTACTAAGTATTATCCTAACTAGAGTTATACTAGTTATTCTATTAACTATTATCCGTTCGGCCTAAAGTATTACTAGTAATTAATCTTTCTAAGGTTTCTAGTTCCCGTTCGTTACTCGTCGGAAGGCTTCCTATATTATTAAGTAAGACCGTTCGATTCCTCCTTAACCTTAACTATTATATAGCGAAATCTTAATCTTTCTAACGTCGTATAGTTTTAGAAGTATATTAGTATATAGCTTATTCTTAGGACCTCTATTAACTCTAATCTCGGATATAATACCCTATCGATAGATTAGTTCCTTAAAGATAAAATCCGCGATATTCTTAAACGTAAGTACTAAATAGAGTACTCTTACCTTAGGCTAACCGCTTAATTCCTCTCTTACCTAAATAAAATAGCTATAACTACCTCGTAGGGTAATTATCGTATAATTAATAGACTATCTTACGCTAAGAATCTTACTCCGAATAATAGTCGTATTTAGAGGTTCTACTACGTACGCTCGATCGCTTATTTAATATTAAGGATATTACTTAATCTATTTATAGACGTCGTTATAGTACCCTTCCTAGTAATATCGATTCCGAATAAGTACTACGGTAGTTTCGCGTCCTTTATAGCCGTATTTATTAAAGAGGGCGACGATAATTTCCTTTCGTTAGTCCTAGTTATTAATTACGCGACGGTAGGCTTATCCTTATTTATCTTACTTAAATAGTTATCGTCTAGCTATAAGGTAGCCTATTACCTTTCTTTTTATAGCCGTAATCTATTTACCTTTAAGATAGTCCGCGACTTTTAATATTATAAGCTAGTTAGTAATCGCTTAGTATTCCGCGGTATATTCGCTATCTAACCCTTCCTAAGGTTCTAATAAACCGAATTCTCCGTATTCCTTATTCTAATCTATAGAACTTTCGCTACTAGTATTATTATTATTCTCTAGACTAGGTACGGTTATTAGGTAGAGCTAGATCGTATACCGTAGGTCGCGCTTATAGACGTAGATACTAGAATAGTAAAGGGCTCTAAGTCGTCGATCGATAAAATCCTCGATATTAAAGTTAGAAACGGCGGGGACGTCCTTTTTAGGTACGTTACTAAATTAGTAGGAGAGTCTATTAGCTACTATATTCTTTTTCCCGGGAACGTATTAGATATTAAAATCCTATATCTAAATCTATACGAGCTATCGTATAACTAGAGATCCTACTATATCCGAAGATACTCTTTTAAGTTAATAGATAAAAGTTAGGGCGTCCGTTTCGACTACGAAATACGTTCCTTAAAGATAAAGGCGGAATTTCTTAAGAGCGTATAAAAGGGCGTAGTATTCTAGTTTAACTATATCGTATTTCCTTTTCGATAGTAACTATATCCCGCTTTTATATTAGTATAGGTATCTTTTACCTAGTTCGTCTAGTTATTATAGGACCGCTCCCTATCCTTCTCCTAAAGTATCTACTATAAGAATAATCTCGCCTAAATCTAGTTCGTATATAACCGGTCGTAGTACGGGTATAGTTATAAGCGCTTCCTAAAGAGATTTTATTACTATATCTTATTCCTTTCCCTAATAGAATTCTAAGTCTTTCTTAAATAATACGAAGATAGGTTTCGAAATAGTAGTAAAATCCTATATCTAGATTCGGTAATAGATATAGACTCCGATAAAAGCTCTTATAGACTTAATAGACCTAGGAGTTAACTAGTTTAAAATAGTAGCTACCTTAGAAGTATTTAGGTATTATCCTTCTCGATCGTAATAGTATCCGACTATATTTACGCCCTCTTTATAAATATTAAACTTTTCTCCTAATATCGTCGCTCCTACGTATTTAATATCCGTAAGAACTATATCTAGCCTAACTATATATTCTAAGACCCCTCGACGTACTCTCTTAAGTTCGGATTCCTTATCGTTATTATACCTTTTCGGGGTTCTAGTAATTATATCGTCTACGTAAATATCGCTATATTTAAACTAGTAGGAAATAATTATTTTAGATATATAGTAAAATTAGGCTACTAAGTTCGTTACTCCTTAAAGTAGAGTAGTTATTCGTAAAAGACTAAACGGGTATATAAATAAAGTAAAATCGTAACTTTCTTTAGTAAGTTCTAACTAGTCGTACCTAGAGAAAAGATTAGTAAGCGATATCTATACGTATCTAGTAAACGAGTTAGAAAATTTATCGGCCGTTAGTAGTATATTCGCGTCCCTAATAGTAACTATATTAATATTCGTAGCGCTATTAATTAGTCGATACTTACTATTTTTCTTTAAGACTAAAAACTATAGGTTACGATATAAGGTATAACTAGGTTCGAGTCTTCCCGTCTTAATTCTTTCGTAAAATATCTAACGAATTTCGCTTAATAGAGTCTTAGGGATATTAAAGGGTTTCGCTTACTAAGGTTCGTAGTCTACTACTCGGATAACTTATACTAGTATTACTTCTTTCCTAATTTTACCGTATTCTTCGAAGCTCTATACGAGGGTAGGTTCTTATTATATAAGTATTTCCTTAACTAGTAATTGTTTATTTAGGCTAAGGGACTAGTTAATACGTATATTATTAAACCGGAGTTCTATAAGCCGAGTCTAATAAGGGAAACGGGCGTAGCGTTTCTCGAGGAATCTATTAAGGTAATAGTAAGGCTCCGTACTAAACTACTCTTTTAGTATTATATCTCTCTAATCTATACGACTACTAGGTATAGATCTATTAGTAAGTTAAACGTTCTAAGGTTAGATCTTATCTACCTTCTTTTTATATATACTATTTAAGTATTTCGTTCTATATTTTATCGGGGAGCTAGTCGAAAATAAGGAAATTCTTAGGGAAAGTAGGTCCTATTTATCTAAGTATCTAAAAGTTAGTAATCCGGTCTAAGACTTCGTAGGTATAAGACGATAATAGGTAAATATTTAGTCCCTTATCTATTATTCCTATAGAAGCTTATCCCTTTCTTTTTATAGCTTTATCTCGTTTACTATAGTAGCTATATTAAGTCTAGTCGTAGTATAAGTCTTATTATATATAGGGTCCCCAACGGGGCGGGTTAGGGCGGGTTATAGGGTAGGGAACCCGCCCTATTAGCGGGTCGGGTTTTAACGGGTTGGGGCGGGTTCCCGGGGCGGGTTATAGTTTAGAAGAAAACCCGCCCCGCTCGCCCCGTTCGGGTTTTCCACGTGATTTTTATAGGGTTATATATATAGATATATATATATTTTATATTCTTAAAAGATACTCTTCAACCTAGAGATTATTATAGGCTATTAAAAAATTAAAATATAGATAGTAGTTCTAAAGTTATTAAGGTTTCTATAAAAAATCTCCGGGTTCCCCCCTTAAAAACCCGCCCCTAACTTACGGGGCGGGTTTATATCTTGGCGGGGCGGGTCGGGTTAGGGTTATAGCTTTATAACCCGCCCCGAAAACCCGCCCCGACCCGCCCCTAACCCGACCCCCCTATTTCGCCCCGCCCCGTTAAGGACCCTAATTATATAGAAGTCTCCTAAAGTCTAGTAGTAAGAGAAACTCGTTACGGATTAAGTCGTTAAAAAGCTATTTGTATATTTTCTAGCCTAAGTTTAGTACTAGAAGTCTTAGGTTTCTTATATATATAGTAGATATCCTTTTAATACCTAGGACTCTACCTCCTCGTTTTCTAAATCGTCCGAATTAGAATTATCTTCTTAGTCGAAATAAGTATAAGGGATTCGAAGACTAGACTTATACCTATTATATAGGAATTCCGAGATAACTACTTACTATATAACGCTCTATTTACCGTTTATAGAGAATACCTTATACGAAATACTACTATCCGCCTTAGTCTATATAACGAGACGGCTCCGTACTAAGAAGGGCTAACTAAGTATTATTCCCTAAGAGTAGTCCCTAAGTACTATAAAGACTATATTTTTATAATTAAAGTCTACTCTAGTAATCCGTATACGCGCGCTAGTCTAGCTAACTAGAGGAACTTTTCTCTTATCGGTAACTTTAAGCTTATCTAAAACTAGTCCCTAGATATCCTACTTAATACTATTAACTACTAATCTATAACTCCTTTTAACTCCTTTAGATATAACGTTTACTTCGGCTCTAGTATTATATAATGCCTTAATCTCTAGTTTTCTAATCCGAGCTATTAAAGTAGGGCTCCTTATAGAGACGTAAGAACGGTTATTATCCTTATTAATACGAAGAACTATTTCTAAAGTTAGTTCCTACTCTTTCGAGCGTAGTACTATAATTCCTACTCCTTATTTTATTCCGTCCGCTTTCTATCGTTCTTCTATTTTCCGCTTTCTTTTAGCGGCCTTTTCCTATTTCCTTCGTTCTATTTTCTCTATTTTAGGACGGATATTATTAGCTTACTATTCTAGTAAGGACTTATATAAGAGATCTCTAAATACCGGAATATAAATAATAGTATCCTAAAGACTAAGTTAGACTAATTACTAGAGGATATTCCCTACTATACGTATTCTATCGGTAGTCTTATCTTTCTTCGTAACGTACTACTTAAGAGTCGGGTTCCTAGGCTTACGAGTTTTCTTTAGTAGTTCTAGTAGTAAGTTCCTAAGGGTTATATCTAGTTTATCGTCTTCTAAGTCTAAGTTTATATCCGAGTCTTCTTCGCTATTCTATTATTCTACGGTCTTAGTAATGTAACTATATACTATATACTTAATATTAGTACCTATAGGTTAGGTAGGTAGTTAATATTAAAGGAAAATAGTCCTAGTAGACTAGTATCGACGGATATAAATAGATATCTATTAGTATAAATAATAATTAATAATCAATCGTACCTATAAGTCTAGTTACTAGTACTAGATCCTATAAAATATAGTCTAACCTAATAGGGTATACAGGGTCCCTAACGGGGCGGGTTAGGGCGGGTTTTAGGGTAGGGAACCCGCCCTATTAGCGGGTCGGGTTCTAACGGGTTAGGGCGGGGTCCCGGGGCGGGTTATAGATTAGAGGAGAACCCGCCCCGTTTATACTAGTACGGGTCCACGTAATACTTTCTTAGCGCTTATATAACTACTAAGATATAACCTAATAGTAAGTAATAATAGCCCTAACTATATAGAGTATAGAGGTATAGTTTGATTTAGTAGTAAATAGTTAGTAGATTTTATATTTAATATTTATATATATCTCGTAGTCTCCTAGTAGTCTCCTAGTAGTCAAAGTAAGTAGATAAATAGAAATTACGTTTAATAATACTATAATAGCTAAAACTAGGGTTTTTCTTATTTAGAGAGATCTTCTATATATATATTATTAATAATCTAGTTATCCTCCTCTTCTTCTTCTTCTTCTTCTTTATCTTCCTCTCTATTACTCTTAATATCTAATTGAAAAGTACGTTTATCCTTATCCTTAGATCTATTAACTTTATTAGCTAATTTTTTAGTAGTAGCTTAGAGCTCTTATATCTTCTTATCTATATTAAGAGTATAACCTAAACTATTAGTCGCCTATAATACTAATAGTTTTATAATAAGATTAACCTTATCTATATCCCTTATTCTACTAAATCTCTCTCTTACTTCTACCTTTTTACTAAATATTAACTCCTATACCTCTATTATAAGCTCTATATAAGGTAGATTCTCCTTTCGCTTAATCTTATCTATAGGGTATACATCCTACTAATAAGTAGGACTAGGAAGCCTTTTATCGAAATTATAGCGATAAGCTAGGAGATTTCGTATTAAAGTAACCTACTCTATAGAAAAGAATTAAAGGGGAGAGATTAAGGGTAGTTAATTAGCTAGGTAGACTAGTAGTTACTCTTCTCTATCTTTATTATAGAATAAGCTTACTAGACTCTAAAAGGATATTAGAAACTACTAGGAGACTACTAGAAATTAAAAGACTTACCTCTAAATCTTCTTCTAAAAGAAGTTTATAGATATTATACGTACCCTTAACTAAATTCAAACTACTATTTATAAAATTTACTAACCCCTCCCTAATTACTTACTAGGACCGTCTTACTTACGTAAAGATAACTAGATAAAACTCTATATAGCGTTAATAGTAGGACTCGTCGAATAGTATAGTAATATTACTACCCTAAGCCTAGGGTATTATATTAATATCTATCTCCTCCTCTTTACTCGATTCTTAACTAGAGCTTTCTTCTACTCTATTATTTATATCTTTATCTTAATCTTTATTACCGAAATCGAAAAGCGTAAGTAGGCCTAGTTTAAGGAGGCTAGGATAGGTACTATTCGATATTCTAGGGCTAGATTAGTATATATTACTACTAGGATACGACTAGGTTCTTACCGCTTATTATTAATAGCTTGCTTAGCTTACGTAATTTAGGACCGCTACTTAGTATCTAAGAGAAGATTCTAACTATTAGACTTTTTTAATTTTTAACGAGCCTCTAACTTTACTTAATTTAATACGCGCTAACTCCTTATAACCTAGAGATTAAAGCCTCTCTTTTTACTACGCTACGTACGTTCTTTAACTATATAAATATTGGTGGAGAGGAGTTTAGTTGGTTTTAGTAGCGCTATTATTTCTAGATCTATAGATTTGCGCTAGGCTAAGCCTAGTAGTTTACTAGTAGTTTAAAGCTTATAAAATAAGCGAGATTGAAGTAGAGTAAAGCTTAAATTTAATTAGTATAATTGGTAGAAGTATTTTGTATATTTACGCTATATAGTACGAAAAGTATAGTCGTCCGATATTAGTACGCTAGTTTACTAGCGCTATAGAGTTTTTACGTCCGTACGTACGCTAATAATCTATATAGCTTTATCCTTACTTTTCAACCTATATTACTACTAGATTACTACTAGCAACTACTAAATGAAAAGTAAATTAACTAATAATTATTACTAATTATTTAATAGTACGTAGTAAGGGTACCTACTAGCGTAGCCTTACTTCTATAGTAGATCTTTAAGTAGCTAACGAATTAAAAAAGGCTACCCTACCTCTACTAGATTCTCCTCTAATTAAACTAGTAGAGCCTAGTAGTTATCCTAGTAGTCTAGGCGATCTAGATCTTAATTCCTAGCCGGCCGGTACCTAAATTAAAGAAGAGCTACTTAGAACTAGAAGTACTAGCTATTCCTTAAGTATTTCCTTATCTTCGTAAGTATTAGATATAAAGGTAGTAGATAATAATAGAAATATTCTTAGTAAGTATGGGAAGACTAAGAAGAAGGACCCGACTACTAGAGAAAAGACCCTATTTAAAATACTAAAATCTAAAGAGCTAGATAAAGAAGATAAAAAGTTTAAGGATACTCGAGAAGACCTAGAAGCTACTCTAAAAGACCTAATTAATAATACTTAAGAGTTAGATACTATTAGAGAAGAGTTAGATACTACTATAAAAAAGCTAGATACTACTTAACTATAGGATTCTAACTAGGTAATACTTAATACTTAAATACTAGAAGATCCTAGTAAACCCTTAGATTCTATTCCTAAATTAAGGAGGAGATTTATATTACTACTACTACTAGTAGTATTAGTAGTAGCAGTATTAGTAGTAGTAGTATTAGTAGTAGTAGTAGAAGTAGTAGAAGTAGTAGTAGTAGAAGTAGTAGTAGTAGAAGTAGTAGTAGTAGTACTACTACTACTACTAGTAGTAAGAAAGAAACTAGTAGTAAAAAAGATACTAGTAAGAGAGGTACTAGTAAAGAGAATACTAGTAAAGAGACTAATAGCTAGTAAGGTAGTTACTAGTACTAGTAAAAGTACTATTATAGCTACTAGAAGAAGATCTACGCTTAAGGCTCGAAATACTACTAGTAGTAAAGCCCTAGTAAAGCCTTTAGGGGGATTAGCTACTCGAAAACAAATTACTAGGAAAGGTAAAAGTAATATAGGTAGTATAAGAAAGCCCTACCGTTATAAGCTAGGAAGTAAGTTAGAATTATATATTACGTAGAATTCCTAGTAGTATCCTAGTAGTCTCTAACGCTTTCTAGCCGTTACTCTACGTAAGATCTACCGCTACTAGAAGAGTACTAACCTCCTTATATAGAAAATACTATTTAGTAGGCTTATTCGAGAGGTTATATAGGATTTTAAGGAAGACCTTCGATTTTAAGTAACTATAATATAAGTACTATAAGAGGCTATAGAATACTATCTTATTAGTCTTTTTAAAGGTAAGTTATATTTTAACCTATTATACTAGTACTAGTACTAATATATTATTCCTAGATACTAATTTCTATACTATTTATACAAATCGTATTACAATTTAGTCTAAGGATATAGAATTAGCGAGGAGGCTTCGTAGTAATAAGAAGAAGAGTTAATTTAATAAATTCGGAGCTAGGATAATATATTTTATTTAGTATACTAGTAAATAATATATTCTATACTAATATCTCCCTCTTTAACTACTAGAAGACTACTAGGCTTATATTTAAATTATAATTTACTTACTCTTTATATACAAGAAGAATATTTCTATAATAGTTAATAAATAACTATCTCTCCTTAATAATATATTGAAGAATTACTTTATTAAAGAATTACTTTATTAAAGAATTACTTTATTAAAGAATTACTTTATTGAAGAATAAACGGCTAGCTATATATTTTTAAATAAAGATTAAATAAATATATTTAATTTTTATTTAAAAATATATTCCGAGCTTAGTATATAATAATATTATCTAGAAGTAAATAGATTTATAGAAGATATATATATAAAACCGTAAATACTATTAATATATTTATATCTCTAGGTATTAAAGTTATATCTTTATATTTATACTTTATTCAATAGTTTCTTAGCCTTATAGAACCTAAAGTAGCTTAGCTATATTCTTAGTACTTCCTACAAATATAATAGTAGCTTTAAATAAGAGATACTACTTATATACTATTCCTTCTTAACTAATACTACTTCTCTATTATAGCTTTATTATCTTTGGTAACCTACGTCCCTCCTCCTATAGGTAACCTACTATCGGTAGGTAAAAACGACGCCTATTTTAAATAGATACTAAATAACTCTAAGTAGTTCTATAACTAGTAGATTATAATACGATAGTACTAGGAAAATATATTAGTCCCTACCCCTAACCTTCTAGTATAGGGAGCTAATAGGAGAGCTACGGGCTAGTAGTATTTTATTAAAGGCGCTTTTCGTATTTCTAGTAAGCCTCGTACTATCTATATACGATACGATCTAGTCGTAAAATATCTATATAAAAATAGAACTAGTTAAATTAGTTCTTACGTAAAGACGAGGGTATATATTTGGACCTAGATAGACTTAGTATACTATATAGTACCTAGTATTACGGGAGACCCTAGTATATACTAAAAGGTAAGGTAGTAGATAGAACTAAGTTAACTAACGAGCTAGAGAGGGGGAGGAGCTCTCTCCTTATACTCTAACGAGGAGACCGTACTCTAACGTACGGTCTCTAGTTCTACTCCTTTCGTAGTCTATTCTTCCTTCCTTTTAGCTACTAGGGTACTAGCCCCTAATATTAGCCCTATTCTTCCCCTTTAGCGACCGGCGAAAAACGTCTAGTTCCTACTAGTTTATTATAAGGAGTCCTAAAGCCGCGGACTCCCCTTCTCTCTCCGGTACCTTTTAGGCGGTCCTACTTATATAACTCGTACGTAACCCTTATTTAGGTAGTAGGACCCCTATTTAGGTAATAGTAGCTCTACCCTAGGCCTAGGCCCTCGTAAGTTACTTTTATAGTATATACGCCCGGGTATACCCTATACGTCCGCGTATTTACCCTACTACCCGGTGCCCGTTTCCCGTTAAAGACTAGATAAGTTTACTAAAGCTAGGCGTTCCGTTATAGTATCTATAGTAACCTATCCTTCTACCTTCCTAGTCGTTAGGAATAGAGTCTACCTACGCTAGAGGCGTCTCTAGTCCCTATAACTCCTACGGAGGAGTCTCCGGTCCGCGTAACTAGCTATTTAAACGTATCCTAAGTATTATAGTACGTCTTTTAGCTAGCCCCCGTCCTAGGACTAGGTAGCCCGGGTAATTTAGCTAGCTTCTATAGGTTTCCCTCGTATCGCTTATAAACCCTCTTAGATAATACTAATTCGATCCCCCTCGAAGTTACTATCGACTACTATATAATTATACGCGTAATTATACCTTAATTAGTACCTCCTAAAGGGTATAAATACCCCTATCCCCTAGGCTTTTTTTTTTGTTAAGCCCTTATATATATATATATATATATATATATATATATATATATACTATATATATATATAGTAAGTATCTCCTACCTAGTACTAAGATAGTAGCCTCCGTTTTAAACTAACCGTATTTAGCTCGTCGTACTACTACTACTACTACTACTATATCTAGTATCCGATCTCTCTTCGGTAGCGCTAAGGCCTCTAACGTTCCTAATAGTCTACTACTTAAGTCTAAGTTACTACCGTCCGGTTCTTCGGAGTCGGGTCCCGCTACTACCTAGAATACTTAGTCGCCTACTTAGGACCCTTAGTTACCTACCTAAAACCCTTAGCCGCTCGTCCTAGACTCCTAGGATCCCGCTACTACTACTAGTAGTACGCCGAACTTAGAGACCCCTAGTATACCCCTACTATCGTCCGCTAATACTAGTCTCTTTACTACTACTACCGCCCTAGCCCCTCCTCGTAAATACGACTCCCGCCCTATCGCTAATAGTCTCCTATACCGCTACTTCCCCTACTCGTACTTCTATCTCTAGTCGCTCTATACCGTCCTCCTCGCCCGTCCGTACTATCGCCGCCCGCCGAGATACCGCCCGCTAGAATACTACCGCCTACTACTAGCGTAAGAACGCTACCCGCGCCGCCTTTACCTCTCCTACTACTATACCTAAGTAGCTAGTTAGGACCGTACGTCTACTAGTCTTTTATAGTAACTATATATTAACTCTCGTTCCTTAGTCCGTAGGCCTATATATTATACTACGTACGCGTCTACTAGTTAGGACTACCGCTACTAGAAGCCTCCGCCCGTAAGTTACGACCGGTAAAGCTTACTCGGACTCTAGCTAACTACTTATAGGATAATAGTAAACGCTACTAGCCTTCTCTTACCTACGCGTACTATACCTAGTACCGGGCTTAGTATACCCTAATATACGTACTACGGTCCGTCTTATTTCTTCCGCTAACCGATTAGGCCCTAGCTCGCCGGTTTAGCCTATACCGCGTAGACCTAGTCGGGTTAAGACTAGAGGTATATCCCGTATTCTATTTATTAACGTACGCTAACCGTCTATAGCGAGTCCGCCCTATCTAGCCTAGTCGCCGCCCTTAAGGCCTATAAGGCTCTCCGGTCCCTAGTAGACTAGGCCCTCGTCTCGCCGTAAGTTGTCCGAGCCCTCCTCTCTAATACTAATACTAACCTTATAAAATAGTACGGTCGCTACTACTACTACTACTACCTACGAGACGGTAGTAATAAATTTTATAATAGCCGGCCCGGTACCCGGCTCCTAGGTATAGGGACCCTAGCGGTCCAATTATATATAAGGGAGGAGAGGAGGGGGGGGGGGGAGGGGAAGTTTCCTTTACGCTTTTTTTTTTTTAATAGGTATAGGGAGTAGCGTCTAGCTATCGCCGCCCGTACTAAAACCGGAGGGGACCGGATAAACCCTAAAATAAATAAAAAAATACTTTAAAATTAAACTCCTAATCTTAACTCTAGGTAAATATTAGAAATATAACTTACTATAATAGCCTCGTCCGCCTACTCCTTCTTAGCCGCCCTCTACCGAATTCTTATAGGGGGCTATTATTTTCTTATACGGGTCCGTAAACTAGTTCGAACTCGTCTATAGCTATAGTATCCTCTATAGCTTCTAGCGGCTCCTATATTATATCGTAGTAACCGTGCTATTTTACTAGGGCCTCGCGCCCTTATCCCCGCCTAGCCTTTCTAGCGTATAGAATCTTCTCTATCTTGAACTCCTCGTACGACTCTAGTAGTACGGGGCCTAGTTAGGAGTCGTCGATAACCTATCTAGGTAGTAGGTTATCTAGGTACTACCGTAAAAGGTCGGGGTAAAATATATTATATATCCCGCTAGGGATACCTTTAAGCCGTACGGATATCGGGCTAATAACCTTAGCTACCGTATATTTAGCGTATCGTACGTCTAGCTTTTTCTTCGGCCTCTTACTACTATAGTTCCTTAGGTCTAACTATACTTTATTACCGACCTAGAACCTTCGGGTAGGAACCCGTCGCCTATTATAGGACTCCTCCTACTACTATTATAAAACCCCTATTAGCGACTAGTATAGTTCCGTAATCTTTTCTATCCTCTAAATAAATTCTTTAGCCCTCTATTTAGCGGGGATCGGGATAGAGTCTACGGCTACCTCTTCTAACGGTATAGCCGTAGGGGCTTTAAAGCCGTATATCGCGAAGAATAGCGATATACTAATTCCCGTATAGTATCGGCCGTTTACCGCTAACTAGGCTACGGGTAGTTACTAGGCCTAGTCGTTCTAATTAAAGTTAATAAAGTACCGTAGGTATACCTATACTTCTTAGTTAAGCCGCTACGGGCCTCCGTCCGTTTAGAGGTAGTATACGCTACTTAGCCGCTACTTAACGGCTAGTAGGCGATAGAAGTATCTCTAGAAGGCGCCCGTCTAGTTCCTACTACGGTCCGACGTTATTACCCTAGGTAGCCTATAGTAGTATACTTAGTATCTTAGGAATATCTCGGCGTAAGCCTCCGCGTTAGTAGTAGGTATTACTTTAAAAACTATAGTCTTACTTAGCCTATCTTTTATTATATAGAGGTTCGTATTACCGTTAGACTCCGGGAGTTCTACTATAAAATCGATTAATAACTCCGAGAAAAATCTATCGGGGACTAGGAGCGACTATAGGAGACCGTATTTAGTACTATACTAAACCTTATTACGGCTATAGCTATTATAGTTCCGTATAAACCTCTATATATACGAGGCTATTAGTAGCTAGTAGAAGTCTCGGCCTATAATAGAGAGTATATTCTCCCTATCTAGGTAACTAGTTACCGCGGAGTCGTAGTTCTTTTGAATTAGCTTAGTCCTTAAATTATCTAGACCCCTTATATCGTCGTCCGACTCCTTTCGCTCTACGTCTATTATAAACGGGGCGCTAGGTACCTATAGCTTACCTCGATATCGTAATAGGCCTTAGGTATCGATCTTATAGTCCGCGATTTAAACCTTAATATAGGCCCTAGTAGGAATAGCTCGCTCGCCGGACTATACCGCCTAGAATACCTATTAGTAGTATATATCTTTAGTAACTACCCTATCCTAGAGCTCGTTAAGGGTATCCTCCTAGAACGGGCCTTAACCTATCCCGAAAACCCTATATCCCGTCGCTATAAGGGCGGCTAGCGTATACTTAGTTAGGCTAGCCTCCGGGATTAGCTATTAGACCCTCGAAGTATAATCGTAGTAATCTAGATTATCTTAATCTCGTTTAGATAGCGCGTCTAGTACTATTACTTCTAACCCTAGGCGATATACTATAGAAAACCTATATCTTATTAGGGTCTCCGCGAACCGTATCTACCGCTCGGATAGCCTCTACTTTTTTATAAAGTATTCTAGGTTCCTATAATCCGTTATAATTATAAATAGACTATAGCTACGAAGCTCCGTATCCTAGTATTATAGGTACCGGACTACGGCTAGTAACTCTTTATTATAAATATCGTAGTTAATTTCGGCCTTATTTAGTTTTTCTAAATAGAAAGCGACTAGGTAGTAAACCCCGCTAGTCTCCTAGCTTAGAACCCTACCTAGCGCGAAGCCGCTACTATCGGCCTCTAGAAACGTCGAAAGCGTAGGATCCTACTATTATAGTACTAGAGCGCTTATAAAATACTCCTTTAAATCGTTAAAAGACGCCTAGGCCGCTTCGTCCTAGGAGAACGTAGTATTTGCCCCGGTTAGCGACGTAAGTAGGGCGGCGCGCGTAGAGTAGCCCTTAATAAATATTCGGTAATAGTTCGTAAATCCTAGGAACCTACGGACCTCCCTCTAGTTATATAGGACTACCTAATCCTAGATAGTTTAAACCTTCTCTAGGTTAGCCTAAAGGCCCCCTCCGTTAGCGTAAATAATAAAACCTAGATACTTAATACTCTTCCTTACGAACTCGCTCTTCGTAGGGTCTAAGTATAGGCTAGCGTCCTAAAGCGCCCGGAGAACGGTATATACCTTCTCGAAATAGTCTTTATAGCTACCTTAGGTATAGATTAATACGTTATCTATATACGCCGAGGTATATTCGTCGAGGAACTTCTAAAGTACTATATTAATATACTATTAAAAACTAGACGGTACCCCGGCTAAACTAAATAGAGTTATAAGCTACTCGAATAGCCTATACCTAGTCCGGAACGCTATCTTATACTTATAACCCTAGGCTATCCTAAGCTTCTAAAACGTGATTACTACGTCTACCTTTAATAAGTAGGTATAGCCCGCGAGGTTCTAGAGGGTCTCCGAAATAAGTAGGAGTAGGTATCTATCTTTCTTAGTTACCGTATTAAGTACTCTATAGTTGTAGTAGAACCTTAGGCCCCCCGTAGGTTTCCGGATAAAAAGTACTAGTACCCCGCCGTCTAAGCTCGATAGCCGAATAAACCCCTTAGCTAGTAGCTCGTTTAACGTTTTCTATAGGACTAGGAGCTCCTCCTTAGATATACCGTAGAGCGGCCCCTATAGTAAGGACTCTATTATCCTATTAGGCTTCGTACGTAGCTCGATTCTATAGTCTACCCCTAGCTAGTAGGGGGCGAGTTTTTCCGCCTCTAGGCTTAAAAATAACGGGATTATATCGTAAACCTCTAGGGGGAGTTACGCGCGGAGTTCCGCCTCCGTATTAGGCCTTTTCTCCGTTATAGCCTTCTCGAAGTCTTCTATTACTATAGTAGCGACTATTACCGAATAACTATCTTCTACCTTCTTAATATAGAAGGTTACTAGCGTAACTACGAAGTTATTAGTCTCTAGCTATACCTATTCCGTCGGCGTTAGCGTAGCGTCCTTACTAGAGCTCTCTAATCGATAGGCTACCGTATAAGGGTCGCTGTCTTCTACTACTTTAGGGGCGGATTCCGCTACCTACCTTACTACCCGCCCGTAGTATAGCCGGCCTTCGTTAGGCGCTATCCGGATACGGTTATACGCCTTCTAGGGGTTCCCTAAAATAACCGGAAAGGCTAGTTTAGGGACGTAGTATACGTAGACTACCTACTCGAAGCCGGCTATCTTAAGTTTTAGGGCGACTACCCCCTAAATACTAGACCCGGCTATATCGCCTATAGCGCCCTAGATCCGTCTCGTCGTTTTTCCTACCTTAGGGAGTCCGAGCCGTTTAGCTAGGTCTCCGTCTATTATAGTATAGTACTAATAGCCTTCGTCTATTAGAGTAGATACGTAGGAAATACTATTAATTACTACGTCTATAAGTATATTATTTCCGTCTATATTTACCTAGTAAGCGTCCTAGTTCTCTATTAGTACTCGACCTACTCCCTTCCTCTATCTCTAGAGGGGAGCTATCCTTTTCCCGGTAGGTTAGACTTAGTAACCTCTAGGACTAAAGTAGTCTCCGTTATAGCTAGGACTATTAAGGTATTTATCTCTACCCCCTTTTAGGAGGGTCGCTTAGCGGGGTAGTATACGTAGTCGCTTATACGGTACCTACTCCCTCCGTACTAGAAGTAGAGGCCTTTCTCCTTACGGCCGTCTAGCTCCGCCTTAGATACCTACTTCGCCCTTAGTATAGCGCTACTCCCCCTTACGTAGGGGGGTAGGGCGCGGCCGCCTTAGCTCGGTCTATAACCCGTACTAGGGTTATAATAGTATTACCGTCTACGGTACTATCGTATAAGGCTAAGCTTATAGCCGCCGCGGTATAGGGGCCGCTACCTAACTACTTCTACTTAGACCGCTAGGTCGAGAATCGTAAGGCGAACTAGCTAGTATATTCGTAGTTCTATATAATACGTCTAATCTCCGCGGCAAATTAAGTATACCCCGTCTCCCTCTATATAGTTACTAGAAGTATATTATTCTAGTTATAGAGGGTCTTTTATAGCTACTATATCTTGACCTCGTCGCTCTACTAGGAGCTATTAGATACTAGTAGGAGTTTATCGAAGATTAGCTAGTAATCCTACTATAGCTATCCGTCGTTATATTTTAAGCTTACTAGCTTTTCTAGGGCCGTCGTCTTTTCTATAGAGTCTATAAAAATACGCTTAATCTCCGAGAGAAAGTCCTTAGGGTTCCGTTTACTATCGGGGCCGCTAGCTACCTAAAAACCCCTTATCTAGGCCCTTTTCTCGTAGGTTAAGTAGTCGTTAATAGTATCCTAGTAAAAAGGGGCGGGGAGTACTAGCTTCTATACGGCCCTCGTCCTATAGAAGCTCTAGATCCGGAGAAAAAAATCCCTAAAAGTAGCTACCGACCTATCCTATTATAGCGGTCGCTATTCTCGAGGTCCGTAGACTAGGTTATCCGTAGCGGAGTCTAGTCCGCCTAGGCTACGGTCCTAAATAGCCGAGACTAGGCTCTAGATAGATACGTCGTTACCCTTTAGCTCTATATAGGCTTTGTCTACCTTAAGTAGACCGGCCTACGCCCTCTATAGCTAGGCCTCCTACTCCTCTAAGCGGGTAGCCTAAGCCTACTACTATACTATTAACTACTAGATAATAGTACTATAGTTATACGGCGTAATATTACTACTATTACCCTCTATAGGGTCTATCGTAGTCTCCGTAGCTTCTAGAGCGCGTCGAGAGAAAAATAAAGAGAGTTAACTTAATATTACGGGAGACTCTAGTATATACTAAAAGGTAAGGTAGTAGATAGAACTAAGTTAACTAATAAGCTAGAGAGGGGGAGGAGCTCTCTCCTTATACTCTAACGAGGAGACCGTACTCTAACGTATAGTCTCCGGTTCTACTTCTTTCGTAGTCTATTCTTCCTTTCTTTTAGCTACTAGGGTACTAGCCCCTAATACCTAGATTACGTACTACGTAGTTCTATATATATATAGCCTAGTTACAACTTAAGTTATAACTAAAGAGCCTAAAGAATATAGATATACTAGTTATTTATTTTTACCTATCTTTTCCTTTACCCCCCCTTAAGATACCTATAGGTTATAGCTAGCTAGTACTACTAGTTAATCGATACCTACTAGTTAGTAACTAACTAATATTAATATTAATATTAGGAGGGAGAGAGGGTTTTTACTCTCTTTCTCTTTTAATATTAATTAATAAGGTTAGACTAAAGCTAGCCTCTTTATCGATAATTCCTCTATAGTTTCTACTCCGATTTCGACAATTCCGACGCTATTCGAAAGCCCCGAACCGCCGCTTTTCTATAATATAAAAATCGCTAGAATCCGTCTATAGGATCTTAAGCTATACCCCTCGAAAGACTTAAAGGTTCCTTTTACTAGGCCTTACCTTTATTCTACCTCCTCCTAACCGATTTCGTCGATCGATAGTATATTTTTACCGCCTCTATTGCCGCTTTCTAACGACACTAAAATCGACTCGATTAGTTACTAGACCGTCCCGAAATTCCTACCTATATACTACCTATATACCTTACCTTCCTAGCTACTTATAGGAATAGTTTCTGAACGGAATTTCGAAGTTACGGTATTAAAATAACGCCCCCGTTCTCCTCTTCTCAACGAGCTATAAACCTTTAGTATCCGATACTCGTAGGAAGCGAACTAGTAACTTTAGTAGGACCCGAAAGATTCCGAAAACCGCCCTATTTTCGGGATTTCCCTCCTCCTATAGTACGTAGAATTTTTACCGGTATCGCGGGGATTTGATATAACCGATACTAAGGATTCTAAATTTAAAATTAGATTTTAATTTCGACTATTTCCGAAGGAGATATCCTTATCTCTACGTAATTTACGGTCTTTTTCCCCTTTCGGTAATTCTCCTAGGGTACCTAATCAATCCCTAGGCCTAAGAATTACGATTCCGGTAGAACCGACCTCTAGGATTCTAAATCTTCCGTCGGATTACAAATCCGACGCCTCCCGGCCGAGATATTACTATTTCCCCTTGAAATTCGATATTTATTTCCTCTACTACTAAGAATTCGACCCCCCCCCGCCCTTCCCTTTACTAGCGACGTTTACAACTCGACTTATATATCGAGTTACGCTAGTTTCTAATCGGAGAACGCTCTAGCCCCTCCTCTTTCCCCTTTTCCTTCGCCTAAGGTAGAGATTCAACTCTTTACCTTACTCTTTATATATATATATATCTATATATATATACGATATTTTTCCAACCAACCCTTCGGATCTAACTAGGTATACCCTATTACCTTCTATAGAGGTATTACTAGGGATAGCCTTATTTCGCTTACTTTTCGACTACTAACAAATTGTCTATTTTTAAGTAGACCTTCTTAGATTAATTCCTAACGGAATAATACGATTCCGACGTCCCTAGAAAGCTACGGTTCCGCCCTTTTTAAATCTTTAATCGGATTCTCTTTTAGTACTCTATAGCTCTCGTAATCCTAGCTAGAATGCGATAACTTTTCGGAGGATAAGAACTAGCTACTCTTATCTCTCTTAAGCTATAGCCCTACTATTTCTTAACCGATTTCGACGATTTTGACGGCTTCGGAAAGCCCTAGTTTTAAGGAATTTTTTGGTCAATTCGGATTTGTTTTACGACTATTATTAATTAAGGAATTTATCTTTTAGTTTTAAAAGTTTAAGTTTTGCTAGTGTTTAGACCTAGATAGACTTAGTATACTACGTAGTACCTAGATTACGTACTACGTATTTCTATATATATATAGCCTAGTTACGACTTAAGTTATAACTAACGAGCCTAAAGAATATAGATATACTAGTTATTTATTTTTACCTATCTTTTCCTTTACCCCCCCTTAAGATACCTATAGGTTATAGCTAGCTAGTACTACTAGTTAATCGATACCTACTAGTTAGTAACTAACTAATAGTATATCTATCGACCTCCTTAGCGCGAAGAATAGTATAGCTAAATATAGAAGAGGGCCTAAGGGTAGCCGTAAGATTACTAGGAGACTACTAGGTTTTCTAATTTTAGTTCTACTAATATTCTACTCTAGAATCGACGAGTTAGGACTAAGATAGCGAACGCTAGAAGCCTCGTACTATCCCTAGCTAATTTCGACGAATAACTCCTTCGTACGATTATTATATATAAGTAGTTATTAATAACTATCGATAACTTAGAATTCCTACGCCTAATTATATACCTCGAACCTAAGCGACGGCTCCCTTTATTATTAACTATTACTAATAAAATTCTTACCCTACGAAAGAAGTTAGAGGAGTCTATCTATAAACGCCTCCTACTAGTACCTTAGAAAGTCAACCCTAACCCTAGTCTTAATCGTCCTCGACGGATAGTCTACGCCGCGCCGGAATAGCTTCCTCGTAATTAAAGTATACTAGGTTTATAATTAGACCCTAATAGAAGCTTTAATCGGTTTCGAGCCCTACTATAGCGCTTATACTAGTAGGGACCTTACTAGAGTTATAATAGCGCGCCTTAAGTATAGGGTCCCTAACGGGGCGGGGCGAAACGGGGGGGGTCGGGTTAGAAGCGGGGCGGGGCGGGTTTTAGGGGCGGGTTATAAGGCTATAACCCTAACCCGACCCGCCCCGCTAAGCCTTAAACCCGCCCCGTTAGTTAGGGGCGGGTTTTAAAGGGGGGAACCTAGAGTTTTTTTCTAGAAACCTTAATAACTATAGATCTATTATATATATTTTAATTTTTTAAATACTTATTATAATCTCTAGGTTATACTCTACCTAATAGGAATATAATATATTAATATATATATAACCCTATAAAAATCACGTGGAAAACCCGAACGGGGCGAACGGGGCGGGTCTTCTTCTAAACTATAACCCGCCCCGGGACCCCGCCCTAACCCGTTAAAACCCGACCCGCTAACGGGGCGGGTTCCCTACGCTATAACCCGCCCCAACCCGCCCCGTTGGGGACCCTACTTAAGTATTTTAATCTCGGTACTAGGGTTATTACTTTTACTACGGATAACGCGTCGAATAATAAAATAATAGTATAGTTAGTAAATAAATATATTAAGGTACTTAGTAGGGATATTCCTAATATAGTAAACGAGATCGCGCTATATCCCTATATCTCTTATATTATATAACTATATTATAATAGTCTCCTTGTAGATATTAAGTGTCGGCCGAAAAAGGAGGAGTTTATTAGGAACTAGGAGGCGGAGGAAGAGGAGAGGGTTCTAGTAATTACTAGAGGGGAGTCTACTAACTCTAAGCGTAGTATAAGTTATTTTCCTTCTTTTAGCCTCCTAGTAGTCTCCTAGTAGTCTCCTAGTATTCTCCTAGTAGTCTCCTAGTATTCTTCTAGTAGTCTCCTAGTAGTCTCCTAGTAGTCTCCTAATAGTCTCCTAGTAGTCTCCTAGTAGTTTCGTAATACTAATTCTTCTATAAAGCTACTATATACGGTTATAAAGGCCCGTTAAATTACGATCTTTATTAATTTAAGTAAAGGCCGATAGCTTATATTCTTAGAGATTCAAATAATCTAGTATCGCGCTTACTACCCTATTCCGGCTAAGATTCGACTTCTACGATATACCTAAGATATTAAGACGAGATAGGACTCGACGTACTATATACTTATATAACTTCTAAGATTAAGAGACCTAATTAATTAATTTATAGATAAGGAATATTAATACCTTAGCCTAAGCGAAGATAAATAGGGCTAAGTTTCCTACCTTATTACTATCCTCCGTCCCTTCGCGGTATATACGTAGCTTATTAGCTCTACGCGTAACCTAATAATCTACTCGGTCTTCGATATTTATAATCGACTATTTATATACCTCGAGAATATAGAGGAACGGCTTAGAGATAAGAACTATCGGTAGAAGTAAAAGATTAGTCGGGTATATAGTAAGGCGGTAGATAAGCTTAGGGTCTACTATAGTATAACGTCTAATATATAGGCTAGAAAGTACTATAGTATAGTAATCCTACTCTATCCTCGTTATAAGCTTAATACTTAGAACTAGCCTAAATAGTAGCCTATACTAGAAGATCTACTCGATTAGTAGGTATATTATTAGACGGAACTATACGTTCTATATAATACTTAATATACGTAGCAAAACCTAGTAATACGCCGCGTTAAAGTCCTATTATCGCTCTAACGAGAGTATATTAACCTCGATTCGGTTATAGATCTCCGTACGGTAGTAGAGCCTTCTACTAAGTATAATACGCGCCTAATAGCGACGCGCGTAGTAATAGATATATAGCGAGAGTTCGATAAGTATCGCTTATAGAGTAAGCGAAAACCCTAGTCCCTAGTAGTCTTCTAGTAGTCGCTAATAATCCCTAGATAAAGTACGGCTAGATCTTAAGAAACTATTCTAGTAATAGAGATCTATTAAGTACCGGTTCCTACGGATAGTAATAATAGTAAAGGATCTCTTTACTATCTAAGCGGCCGGTATTAGTATTAAACGAGAGTTTAGTATTACTAGTAACTTTAATACGGATAATAAGTTATATAGCGTATAGGTTCTTAGTACGTTAATAGTAAGTAACTATAAGTAGATAGTAGATTCTAAGTAGTATATACTTAACTACTATTTAATAGGGAGAAGGGATATTTATATAACTAAAGATAAATTAGCTACTAAGCGAGCTAAATAGACTAAGAAACTCGTTCGTATAGTTAACGAGATATAGAGGTTAGATAAAATTAGTAATAGGGAGGATACTATAGACCCTAATAATACGCTACTACTAGCTAAAGGAGCTTCTCCCCCTATATAGAGGTTAGCGAATAGATTATAACGGGATAATAAGGGTCTATTAGGTAAGTAGCTTAAAATAGTTAAGGGTATAGGAGATCGTATTAGTAGTCGTATTATAATATATTAGCGAACCTAAGTAGGGTCCCTAACGGGGCGGGGCGAAACGGGGTAGGTTAGGTTAGGGGCGGGGCGGGGCGGGTTTTAGGGGCGTATTATAAAGCTATAACCCTAACCCGACCCGCCCCGCTAAGCTTTAAACCCGCCCTATTAGTTAGGGGCGGGTTTTTAAGGGGGGAACCTAGAGTTTTTTTCTAGAAACCTTAATAACTATAGATCTATTATATATATTTTAATTTTTTAAATACTTATTATAGTCTATAGGTTATACTCTACCTAATAGGAATATAATATATTAATATATCTATATATATAACCTAATAAAAATTACGTGGAAAACCTAAATAGGGCGAACGGGGCGGGTTTTCTTCTAAACTATAACCTACCCTAGGACCCCGCCCTAACCCGTTAAAACCCGACCTACTAACGGGGCGGGTTCCCTTCCCTATAACCCGCCCTAACCCGCCCCGTTAGGGACCCTAAACCTAAGCTACTACCCGAAGTATAGGAAGGCGTAGGAGAGGTCGCGCTATAAGACTACCGGTAGTATTACCTAGAGGTAGTATAGATCTTTAGGCGATAGTTAATAGCCGACGTAGTTATAAAGGTAATAATAAAGGCCCTATAACTAGGAGTAGAGCTCGTCGTACTTAGTTTCAAGCTCTTAACTTTCGAGCCGTAGATTTAGTTATAATATAACTTATTATAAGCTCTATAACTACTAGAAGACTACTAGAAATATTTCGACTATCGTTATAACTACTAGAAGACTCTTTTTAACTACTAGAAGACTACTAGAAATACCGCGTATATTCTAAATATACTAACGGTATTATATATAGGTTATAACGGGTTAGGTTATAAGACCCCGCCCCTATTTAACGGGGTAGGTTAAGAGCTTAATAGGGCGGGTTAGGTTAGGGTTTTATACTTATAACCCGCCCCGAAAACCCGCCCTACCCTACCCCTAACCCGCCCCCCCTGTTTAGCCCCGCCCCGTTAGAGACTCTAAGGGTATAGCTGAATTAAGGATTTAGCTATCCCCTAGTAAAGATATTACTATAATCTAAATACTAGTAACTCTCTTTTTAAAGAAGAGAACGTATAAATAAGTATATAGTAGGCTTAAACCTACTTAAGTATAAGGGGTAAATAATCGTAGCCTCTAATAATAAATAAGTATATAAATAAGTTCAATTTAGGTCTAAAATATATAAAAAATAAAATCTAGGTCCGCTATTAGCCCTCGTAGTCCCTTAGTTAGTACGGAGTAGTATTAAGGAGTACGAGTATATATTATAAGTTATATTATAGATTAGAGATTATCTAAAAGTAGTTAGGGTAGCCGGTTTATATAATATACTATATTAGAGTATATATATCTATTATCTCTTTATATACCTTTATCTCTTTATATACCTTTATTAACTATTATATTACTATATAACTCGTATTCGAATTATTACCTATACTAATCCGGTTAAAGCCGTATTTATTATAGTATATAAATATACTATATTAGCTAAATAGGGAAAGGACCTTTATTATAATACTTACTACTACTACTTCTAGCTATCTTATTAGAAATATATTATAGGTCTTAGCTCTTCCTAATTAAGTACTTATACTCTTTTATACCCTACTCTATCCTCTCTCTTTTATTCCTTTAGTTAGTACCTTCTTAGCTAAGTTCTTAATCTCCTAGCTTAATCTTCTCTCCTAATACCTTAATATCTATAATAGCTATATATTCCTAGTAATCTCTCTCTTAGTAAATATTATTATATACTTATAAGTAGGGTTACTCGTACTAACTAGCTATAGAATAAGTATTTCCTTTAGCTAAGATAGGATATCTCCTAGTAGTATAGAGGATATAGAGAGTAGTATAGTATCTTCTTCTACTAGTCCTACGCCCCGTAATCGAGTTTCTACCGATCCTACTAGGCCTAGTAGGCCTTCTAGTAGAATTTCTTTACCTAGATTACCTAGTTCCCTTATTCTAGTTAGGAGTTCTATCTCCTAGTAGCTATAATAGCTAATATAAGTATTCCTACTTATTTTCTAGCTATAACCTAACTTATA
Organism: Venturia nashicola; assembly: GCA_004522665.1. Lineage (NCBI taxonomy): Eukaryota > Fungi > Ascomycota > Dothideomycetes > Venturiales > Venturiaceae > Venturia > Venturia nashicola. The sequence goes on from SNSD01000035.1 coordinate 129,531, forward strand.
TATAGTATTCCTCCTCTTCTAAATACGTAAACTATCTTTTTCAATAGGGCTTATATCTATAGTATAATATTCTAGTCTAGGTTTATTAAATTTCTATTAAAGTTTAATAATAAGCCTAAAAACCTCGCTAATATATAAGAGCTATATCGCCTCCTCTACCTTATATCCTTTAATAATAGGACTCGAAACCTATTACTAGACTACCTAAAGGATATAATTAAGGTTATAAGGTACGTCGGGTTAGGGTTAAGACTCGCTCGTTGTCCGTACGTAGGGATATAGAGAAAATTAAAACTCCCGTACCTCCCTAATAGAAGAATATTATTAGTATTATTAATAAGCGATATCTTTAACGTTAGGACTATAATATTCGATAGTATCTTACCTAGGATCGATCTTATCTTTAGTATAATACGCGTATCTAGCTTGCCCGTAGTATTACGAAAAACCGTCTCCCTACGTATATATCCTCCAAAATCTATTACGAAAGTTATACCCGTTCTAAATAACAACGAACTCCTATATATTACTATACCTTATTTATAACTTCGTATTCTATTACTGATTTATATAGTATATAATAAGTATTATTAAAATATACGTATCTAGTTTACGCGTAGTATTAGGAAAAACTATCTTCCTACGTATATATCCTCCAAAATCTATTACGAAAGTTATACCCGTTCTAAATAATAACGAACTCTTATATATTACTATACCTTATTTATAACTTCGTATTCTATTACTAATTTATATAGTATATAATAAGTATTATTGAAATATACGTATCTAGTCTACCCGTAGTATTAGGAAAAACCGTATCTCTACGTATATATCCTCTAAAATCTATTACGAAAGTTACCCCCGTCCTAAATAATAACTCCTATATACTACTATACTCTATTTATTACTACGTATTCAATTGCTGATTTGTATAGTATATAATAAGTATTATTAAAATATACGTATCTAGTTTGCCCGTAGTATTAGGAAAAACTATCTCCCTACGTATATATCCTCCAAAATCTATTACGAAAGTTATACCCGTTCTAAATAATAACGAACTCCTATATATTACTATACCTTATTTATAACTTCGTATTCTATTACCGATTTATATAGTATATAATAAGTATTATTGAAATATACGTATCTAGTCTACCCGTAGTATTGGGAAAAACCGTATCTCTACGTATATATCCTCTAAAATCTATTACGAAAGTTACCCCCGTCCTAAACAATAACTCCTATATACTACTATACTCTATTTGTTACTACGTATTCAATTACTAATTCGAATAATATATAATAAGTATTATTAAAATATACGTATCTAGTTTACCCGTAGTATTAGGAAAAACCGTCTCCCTACGTATATATCCTCTAAAAACTATTACGAAAGTTATACCCGTCCTAAACTATAACTTCTATATATTACTATACTCTATTTGTTACTACGTATTCTATTACTAATTTATATAGTATATAATAAGTATTATTAAAATATACGTATCTAGTTTGCCCGTAGTATTAGGATAAACCGTCTCCCTACGTATATATCCTCCAAAATCTATTACGAAAGTTATACCCGTCCTAAATAATAACGAACTCCTATATATTACTATACTCTATTTATAACTACGTATTCTATTACTAATCTAAATAAGTATTATTAAAATATACGTATCTAGTTTACCCGTAGTATTAGGAAAAACTATCTCCCTACGTATATATCCTCTAAAATCTGTTACGAAAGTTACCCCCGTCCTAAATAATAACGAACTCCTATATATTACTATACTTTAGCTCTAAAGAAATACTCGACGCTTTCGCTTCGACTTCGCGATATAGTAGGAGCTATATTCGATTACTTTAAGAGAGGCGAGAATATATCTATTTAGTATTCTTCTCCTACCAGCTAGCGTATCGTCTATTATACCCTACGTATATACTATTTTAAGAGCGAAGTATTTTCTTCCGAGTTAAGTCGATCTACTCCTAATTCTCTCGTATACCGCTTTAATAACCTAAACGTCGACGATATATATACCTAGTTCCCCCCCTATACTTATATTATCGTCGGTTAAGGCCTCGATCTCTAGGTAAATATATATATACTAATTTTTAATAACCTACTAACTAACTCCTCTTAAGAATAGTAAGCCCTCGGCCGTTATTTTCGCGTCGGACTATTTATACGATATTTTCTACCTCCGCCTATTTATTAAAGATTCCTACGACGAATAGGTCCTTAACCGAACTATTAACCTAGCCTACCTAGACTTATAGGTAAATCTAGTTCCCTCTAGTTTCTACCGTATCGTTAGTACTAAGCCTCCTACCCTAGACTATCCTTAGATAGGTTTATCTATAGTATTATTAGTAGAGTTCCTTTAATATAATAGTCCCGAGCCCTATTTAGGGCTAATATATAACCTACTACTATCTAAAGTACTACTAACCTTAGACCGAAACCTACTTAGGACTAATATATAACTTACTACTATTTTAACTACTACTAACTCTAAACTTCCTTAATACCTCGACCTCTTATATATCTACTCTTCTTACGGTATTACCTACGTTATAGTAAGAACTAGTCGCCTACTCGAAGACCTAGAAAACGGTCCCTAGTCTCCTAACTCCTAATAGTATAAGTATCGGGTAAAGAATCGAGCGCCGTCGCTCTCGCCTTTATTAAAATAAAGGATATAGATAGAAAAGGCGGAGGCTAAGAAATAAAGAAATACCCTTATACGAGTAGTAAGTCGTTAACGTAAGAAAATCGTATAGGCGGTAATTAATTCTAGGTAATCCTCTTATAATTATCTATAGAGGGACGATACTATCGAATATCTATAGACGGATATTATTATCGTATATATACTAACGGACGACGAGTTATAACCCTTAGGAGAAACGAATATTAATCGAGTTAGCGATACCTTAGTATTAGCTTTAGGTAGACTTAATCTTATATTACCTCTATTACCTCTACCCGATAATACTATAGTTTTTATAGAAGATTACGTACCGCGGCGTTTAGAATAGTCTAGCCGTTTAAGATCTACTTCTAAATCGGTCGAACCTATATATCCCGTTCCTTTTTTAGTATCTACCCGTATAACCCCGTAATACGATAGCTAGTCTACTCTAGACCTATAAGCCCTTTAAACTTAGCCGTCCCCTAATAGTTAATCCCCGCCCCAAACGTAAGCCCGACGCGAATAGAGTATAACTAGTAGTAAATAAAATCTACTCTTTATCGAACTAAATAATAAGGGACTCGTTCCCTAGACCTTAACTAGAGCTTAGTAGAGTATAAGTAGTAGATAGTCTTTACTAGAAGACTAAATTAGTATCCTACCTAGGGGTTTACAACCGAATATACTAAATCTACCTACTAGTAATTAGTATAATATAGATATTATTCCCTAGACCCTAATATAAGGTACGTAGAGTATAGATAGTAGGTAGTCTTAGCTCGATAACTAAACTAGTAACTTATCTAGAGTTTTACTATAATATATACCTACCCCTATACTATAATACGAGACCTAAACGAATACTACCTAGTCTCTCGAAGTAGATAAAGTACTAGATCTTAATAGACTACGAATCGAAGTAGATAATAGGGATAACCGGGTTGGAAGAGCGGCTTAGATAGAGGTAGAGGAGGATATAGTTAAAGTCGAAGTAATACTATAGCTAGAAACTACTACCCCCGAAGATCCTCGACTTACCCCTAGGCTCGAAGATATATTAATCTATAAGATATTCTACCTTATAGCTAGGTTTTATTACCGTAGTACGTAAATCCCCTACGCTATACTAGGGAGTCTCCTTCGTATCTTCCTAGGTTATCGTTACTAAGCGATCTAACCGTACTAGAGTATCCTCTACGCCTAGTACCGGGTAATAAACTCTTTATAGATATTATCCTTCCGATCCGCCAAAATACGATACCTCCGGTACTAGGCGCCCCCTATAGTACTCTAACCCTTTCTACTTACTATGGCCCTACTAGAGTATATAATCTCCCCTAGAAAGAGATTATATATAAACCCGGCGATAGGGCCGATTTCGATACCTCTAATTTACTTAGAAGTTCTAGTTAGAAATACTACCCTAACTTCGATAGTAAGGATTATATTTATTATTACTTTCCTTACGACGTTAATAGTTTTAAAGGACGTCTTACCTCCCTCGCCGGTCTAAAGGGGGGGATAATATTAATATATACGCTATCCTATTTCTTAACGTAGAAAGCGGACGCCAAGACTAAATTTAATAGATACTATATATACGACTATAAATATTTCCGCCTAGGTTACGGTAGCGCTTCGGGTAGTTACGGCTTTAACGTATATATCGTATTTCCTAACTTATAATTCTCTAGCGATATACTTCTAGACGATACCTAGCTAGTAGAATAGATAGATAATATCCTCCTCCCCTTAGTTACGAAATTAACGCCTAAGGATATCTAGTAGTATTATCCTAATAATAGAGAGAACGTACTAGCGTAGGTAAGAGTTATAAAAGAAGTATTTACTAAGTTATAATAGTAACGTATAGAATATCGGGTATTATTACCTAAGGACTACCTCTCCTAACTCTAGGATAAGATTACTAAACGTATAAAAATTTATAGCTATAGTTTCTAGTAACCGTTCCTTATTATTATTAGATACGGACTTAAGCTCCTTAATAAGTCTTCGAGATAAAGCTTATTACTATAAGAAGCGTCCTTACGATTCGTAAACTAGCTAAAGGGATACTTTTACTACGAGTTCTTCGATACGAGCGATACTTAGGCTAATATTACCTACGAATATTTTCTTATCGGGGAGAAAGTAAACGCTAACCCGATTATACTTATATACGACGCGCGATATTTAGAAGAATAGGTATCTAAGTTCGATATTAATATTAACCTAGAAATCGACGGGGGATCTTTATAAATAAAGAGATATTCTGTTATAGGAGCGTACGACCTTAGTAATATAGACTTCGCTATAAAGGATAGTAATATATTTAGCCGTAAACTAGCTTACGGCAAGGCGTACTCTATTATAAAGGAGGTATTTTCGATATTACTAAAGAACTATTAGCCCTTTTCTAATCGGGACTTATTCGTAGCCGGACTAAGCGAAGCTCTAATTATATAATTCTATAAGATAAGTAGTAAGTTCTCCTTATCCCCTATAGACTTCTATAAGTAGCTCTTAGAGATTATTTCCAATACTAAATATAGAGTATAGATAGGTATAAAACCGAAGACCTACTCTACTCGAATAGAATTTCGGGTCGTCCTTTTAGTACTTAAAAGGCTTATAGAGTTCCCGTTAGTATATACCTAAACTAGAGGAGCTACTCTAATATATATATAGAGGAGGGTAGTTTCTAGTATACCTATATTATACCCGTAAACTATCCGAGTATAAACTAGACTTATATTAGGGTTACCTTATATATCCCTTAGACGTCTTTATATAATTTTATACTACTTAGATAAATAAAGTCCTTATTCTTCTAGAGCTATTGGTTATAATAGTATAATATAAATAGAGGCGGGCGAAAGAGAGTAATTCGGATATTCGTAAGTAAGAGATAACTACGGTAGAGTAGACTTAAATCGAGCTAGTCTAGGCTCCTATAGTAGCTACCTATATTTCTATATTATAGTTCCTCTTCGACGGCGATTACGCTAAGTACTACCGTCTAATACGTCGTTAATAGTAACTAAAGCGTAAATACTAAGCGAAAAAGAGGCGTATTAATAGGTAACGGGTTGGAGACTACGACGGTAGCTTATCCGAGACTAATTAGGATACTAAATAATATCCTAAGGAAGAGGTAATAGACGAAGAGGATACTAATAGCCCTATATCTAACTAAATAGATAAGGTCGATCGTCTTAACGCCTTATCGGACGATAAAGAAGATAATTATCCTAATAATTATATCGTAGTCGGACTAGATCTAAAGAGGATTATAGAAGAGTATAGTATAATATAGCTTCTATAATCTATTATTAATTAGGATACGGGCCTTCCTCGATTTCGACGCCGCTTCCTCTTACGCCTAGCGTTTAATATAACGGGTAGGTTTAGTAGTACTTTGAAAGGTAGTATAACTATAGTAGTTAAGATATCTATAAAGAACTCGCTCGATCTCCTCCTCTCGCAACTAATTTCCTAGCGTAGGAAACCGATTTAGCTAGATATACTACCTAAAAAAACCGTTTATTAAGTTTATACCTAGATATATATCGCTAAGTATTTAGCGTAGTTGTACAAGGAGATATATAACTATTCGGTTAGAGATTATATCTAACTTAGAAAGGAACGGGCTTAAACTAGGGGGAAGTATCTTATAGGGGAAGAAGTTAAGGTAATAAAGGAGAAGTTTAGGGATATTTAGTATATAAAATCGACTAAGGACTAGCGAAATAGTTTATATAGTATATATCCTAAAGTCGTCGCTAAATTGTTCGGATACGAGTCTACTAAGGAGTTAATAGTCTAGTAGACCGTATTTATACGTACTAATCGAGACAAAGAGCTATATTATACTAACGGAACCTAGGTTAACCGAGTATTTAGGCTCTTTAATTAGAGCCGGGAAGGAGTAGAGTTTCCTAACCCTCTCGAAAAAAGAGCTAATAAACCTATAACGTTACGGAGTTAGGATACCGCCGAGTAGCGGGGGATAACGAAGTATATATATACTATTATAGAATAGTAATTAGGTATCGAGTAGGCTAACTTCTTTATCGACCGAAGTATCCGGGATTATATAGCTAGGTTTATTCTAATACTTCTTAACTATAAGAGAGAGAAACTCTTCGTCTTCTCGAAAGACGGTTTAAGTACTATATCTAACTATAAGCGCTATATACGTATTCTTACGCCGGTACTCGCTATATAACCCGTACTACGTAATCTAGGTCTAGTTTAATAGCTTTATAATAACCTAAAGAAAGGTTCTTATTATAGCGGAAGAGACTTAAGACTTAGTAAAATAGTTAAAAAGTTAATAGTAATAATTCTTAGGTATCTCTCTACTACTACGAAGGTTCGCTTTAATATAAAGGCGAGTAAGGAGCTAGATAAGGTCGATATTATAATAAATACGAAGACGTAGGAAAATCGGTTCGCGTATAAGCTTTAGGTATTAAACTACGCTAGGAAGATACTCTTAGTAGTAGAGGGTCGACGCTATAAATAGATAGTAAAATATAGTTCTTTAATTATTAATACGAACCCTTTATAGGTTCTATAAGCTATTATTATTAGGTTAGTAGGTAGAGTATTCCGAATATCTCTAAATTTATTTAAAAGTTGAACTTTTCTAAGAAATATTTATATATACTATAAATAATATTACCTACCGTAAAGTTAGCAACTTATCTTATATACTATATAGGGAGATGCTAATAGGACTCCTAGGTATATATCTAATAATAGACTAGGGAGGGGTAAATAGTATCTTCGTTTTAACTCTAGAAAATCTAAAAAGTAGTATAGCCGGGTAATTCGACTATAACCCTACGTACTATCTATAATACCTAATACCTAGTAAGAGGATATTAGAAGTCAAATTATATAGTATAGTACTTAATATTCTTACCTCTATATAGAGTAATCTACCCGATTTAATACCTAGGTTAATACCTTTAGGTAGTATTACCTACCCTATTAATACTTTTAGGTAGTATTACCTACCCTATTCTATTAAACTAGTATACTTACGAATCCTATAAAGTCTCCCTAATTAGACGTAGATATAACGCTATAATAGAGAGCGTTATTTACTAAGCGAAGTCCTATTATAACCCGATATCTACTTACTTCTTAGCCGTTCTTCTCTCTTCTTTTTTCTATTTTTTATAATACTATTAACCCTTACTTCTTCCTCCTTCTTACTACCTTCTTTTTCCTCCTTCTTACTACCTTCTTCTTCCTCCTCCTTACTACCTTCTTTTTTAACTTTAAATTAAGCCCTAAATTAGTTAATTAGTCGGTTACTTAGTTACTCTTTAACTAGTTAATTAATCGGTTACCTAGTTACTCTTTAATTAGTATATTCCTTTACCCGTCTCTCCGCCTAAGCTAATTATTATAGCTATAAGCGCTATACCCGGATCCTTAGACGCGATAAAAGATTAATATAATTTACTAGTACTAAACTATCGTACCTACTTTATTACGGCCCCCCTTAAGTATCTAGCTCTCCTCGACTATCTTAGCCTTAGCGCTAGTAATTCAAGTAACGTTTCTATCCTTAATATTAGCTATAGCTCTAGTCTCTTTATAGAGATTACTCGCTTACGTATATCTAGACGTATCCTCGGAATCGATAATATAGAGTAAATACTTTATATCGCTTATAAATCTACTACTTCTCTTCTTCTACCTATCGAATTCTAATAGTATAATATTAACGAACTATATAATATTCGACCTAGAGAGTTCCGTACTCGCCTTAACCTCCTACCTAAGGAATACTTCGATATTATCGTTATTACTAACGTCCTTAGTTACTTTATAGGGCGTAAGTAGATCGTACTTTAGCGTCTTAAATAAGTAGTTTATCTATATAGCGGTCGGATAGCGTTTACTATAGCTATAGCTAATCCTATTCTCGGTTATATAATAATAGTATAGAATATAGAACTACTCCCTTAGATCTTCGGTATAATATCTTTCGTACTATAGGTATTCGTCGACGAGGCTAAAACCTAGGCTAAATCTCTAGTCGAAAATTCTCTATATAGCTTTACTATCTCTCTTATAGAGACTCCTTAAGAAATAAGCCTAGAGATATATCGAGTATCTAATAGCGAGTAGAGTTATATAGCGCCTAGTACCTATATTAAAGGTATAGTTTATAGTACTAATACTTTCCTTAGTTAGATCTAGTATACTATCGAGAACGGTAGGCGAGAGCTACCTTAGTAGTATTAATAACTTAGCTTAGGTTATCTACCTACTTATAATACCTACTAGCGCGAAATAACTTTATCTTATCTAACTACCTCTTAAATTCTAACGATGTGTAAACGGGAGCTATATAGTAGGATAGTATTAAGGAACGACTACCGGAAAGTTATTTACTCTCTATATTTAGTCTTAGTCTACTATATTATAGTAAGGAACTAATACTACGCCTAATAGTTCTTCTTTAGCTACTCGGTTTCTAATATAGAATAGTTCTTCTTTAGCTACTCGGTTCTAATATAGCTACTCGGTTTCTAATATAGAATAGTTCTTCTCTAGTAGCTCGGTTCTAATATAGTAGCTAGGTTTCTAATATAGAATAGTACTTCTTTAGCTACTTAGTTTTAATATAGAATAGTTCTTTTTCGGCTACTTAGTTCTTCTTTAGCTACTTGGTTCTAATATAGAATAGTTCTTCTTTAGTAGCTTAGTTCTAATATAGCTACTTAGTTTCTAATATAGAATAGTTCTTCTTAGGTATAGGTTATATAATTACTTCTATACTACGTAATATCTATCTTTCTTTCTAAATTGTTTTATAATTACCTCCCCTCCTAGGAGCGCGTCCTTACGCTTTTCCTCGCGTATTTTCTATAATAGTTGGGGTTAACTACTAGGTATTATATATCCCGACTCTTCTAGCGTTAGAATCTTAATACTACGGAATACCTTTATCCTAATACCTAGATATTATAATAATAATATAATACCGGATTAATCGCGTTATACGCGTATTATTAATAGAAAGTTATAGAAGGGTTTTCTTTAATAAAACCTATAGAGTTCTTGTATTCTTTCTAACTCTAAATAATATTACTATACCCTTAATCTCTAGGCTTCCCGCCTATCCTTAGCTTTTATACGTTTATTATACTACCTAAAGGTAGTAATAATAAATACTACCGCGGCGCTAGTCCTTAAAGCTCTCCCGCTCCGCCTATTCTTTATCGTTCGGAGAAGATTATCGTAGCCTAGGTTAACGAACTCTACTATTACTATACGCTATACCTCGTACCTAGTACCGGTCGTATAGAGGCTTACTTAATCTATAATAAGAAGGGTAACGCTTAGTATAATCCTTATCGTAATATAGGTAAGTATTACGAACTAGTTCGTATCTATCTCCTTCCTATTATCGTATCGCTAGCTAATATCCTAGCTTCCTTTCTCTATCCGTACTAAGTTTAAGGCCCTACGAGATAAGCTAAATACGATAGAAGGGCCTACGAATATATATAAACGTATAGTTAAGCTTCGTAAGTATAATAATAATCTCGTCCTCGAAATACGTAGTATTATAGATCGCGAGGCTTATTTTACCGGCCTTAAGGTTCTAAAGGATACCTTAGATATTAGTAAGTTATTATTAAGGGAGATAAATTAGATTTAATAGGTTTTAGAAAACTTATATAATACTTATCGCTTAACTATAAGTAGCTTATACTTTTCTATTTTTCCCTCTATTAACCCTAATATAGTCTAATCTGCCTCCTTTAGCTCTAGTAACTTTAGTAGAGCCGGATTCTTCTATAGACTCTAACTAAGTATTAGAAAGTAGGGTTTCGGACTACTTTACTTACTCTCTATATATAAGTTACCCGCGAGTAATATTAATAGGGGATTATCTATCCTAGGCCTTTAGCCTTATAATTAAACTTCTCTAGCTATATACGTATATCTTTTATACTCTTTACTTATAAAGTAATAATCTTTTCTAGGACCGGTATAATACTTATATATAACTAGGGTCCTATCTAGAATTTAACTATCTATCTTTATACTTTATTATAGGAAGTTAGAGAGCTAGTATATAGCTAAGGCTCCGTATACTCCTCTAGTTATAAGGTATAAAGGCCCTACCTATTATACCTTCTCTCCTCCTCCTATACTACCGAGTAGTTTAGTAGCTATTTTTATTATAGAGTAGACTACTATCTACCTCCCTTTCTTAGTAAGGTAGATTAGTAGTAGATTAGTCTACTACTACCTAACTTCTCTACTACGGATTAGTTTTATTCCGCTTATACTTCTTATTTACTTCGAACTCTCGAATAGCTTCTATAGTATACTCTATATTCGCCTCTAGTTCCTACGAGTAGTACTCTAGTCCCTAGTCCTTCTATCTAACGTAGTACTATAGGGCTCCTTAGCGTCTACTTTTCGTAAGTACTTCCTTAACTTCCTATTCCTCTTCTCCGTCAATCAGTTCGGGAGGAGGTAGGATTTCTTAGGGTGGTTAGGGTTAGGGTTAGGGTTAGGGTTAGGGTTAGGGTTAGGGTTAGGGTTAGGGTTAGGGTTAGGGTTAGGGTTAGGGTTAGGGTTAGGGTTAGGGTTAGGGTTAGGGTTAGGGTTAGGGTTAGGGTTAGGGTTA